>OZ022593.1:20937394-21033297 GCA_963669155.1 Arbacia lixula | reverse complement strand
AGGAGCGGGTCTGAATAGGTTGAACCATTTCTCGGTGTGATTTCCTAGGGTTTCACTTATTAGCAATTCATTCAGTGGCTCAGTCTGTTTAACATAAAGATTGCATTTTAATATTTATTATCTTAACTGTATGGTAATAGGTTTAGACCAATATCCGTTTTTAATCAGGGGATATAAGAGGGGTGGTACTGCGATGTTATGATCTGAAGATAGAGCACAAATCCTATTCAATAATTGTATCATACATATTAACCTAGTATTTACACAGTTGTGTACTGATTTCTTTGTTCCCTGCCTGTCTCTGTTGTCCTATTCATCCACCTGTTCATGTTTCGCTTTATTGATACTTGTATCACCTGCATGGCTTTCTTTGTTCTTTCTCACTCTCTGTGTCTGTCTGTGTGTCTCTCTCTTTCTTCTTCTTTCATACATACATTCTTTCATCTTTCCCTGCAAGTACCGGTATCTTCTTTTGACTCTGCATATCATCTGCATTTTCCATATGAAAGATCCTTTTTTTTGTATTCACCCCTCTCTCTCTCTCTCTCTCTCTCTCTCTGTCTCTCTCTCCCTTTCTCTCTCTCTCTCTCTCCCTTTCTCTCTCTCTTTCTTTCTCTCTCTCTCTCTCTCTCTCTCTCTCTCTCCCCCCCCCCCCCATTCTCCTTCAGCTCTCTCCCTCTCTCTCTCTCTGACATTCTATCAATGCCATCACATGTGATTTGTCGCTGCATGAACAGCATTCCGGATTCCACACACCCCGGCATGTCAAGCTTACCCATGATGCACCTGTGTGTCGCGTGCGGAACTTGGCGCAGCAGCACTGACGTAGTGTTGTCTAATCACCAAGGAGTAAATAAATACTGTGCCAAGACACCACTGCTGTGCCATAATGCTGTCCCATGTACTGCTATTCCTGTTGGTCAATTCTGTTCTGTATATTCCAAACTAGAACCTGTATGGTTAGGTGAAATGAAAATTTAACCGAACATACAATAAATCTGGATTATTAGTTGTAAGGTTTGGGAAATTATGTTATTTTAGGTGACATCCATTCAATATTATCTCTCTTTTGTGCAGTAAATGTACAATGAAATGATTGATAATTCTTCAATGTTTATTGATCTGGTTTGTATCAGTATATGGTCTTAATAATGAGATCATTTATCTTGAGTGTTTGTTTATGCCTGGGAATAAAAGCAGCATAATAGAATTGGAAATATGAGTTGCCCTCTTAGCTGGCAATTCATCAGCATGTTGTCCTTACACCCCACCCATACACATACATACATGCAATGACTCTTTCCTTTGCTGTATTGTAGAACACATTATAATTTGCTTACATTGATGGCGATTCTTATCTATATCTAGTCTTGCATACCAGACCCATTATAACTAGCCCCTTCAGCAAACCTACTTTGCAGGCAAATACACTTTGTTAGGAAGTCAGTGTGTCTACCATTTTATAGACTAGCTTCCCATATCTTTGTGCAGGAGACATAAATTGCATGCAGAAGTTAGTCTTGTCTTCCAGACATATGTGTTTAGACAGTGTCATCATAAAGTCTGTTCTAGTAGATTATTTATCACCCTTGCTGTACTGCATGTACATATGTCAAGTTTGTCTGTTGGTCTACATGCATCAGCGCATCTGGTGATTCTTCAGTCTTTGATAGGGAAATTCCCTCTGTTTGGGAATCTTCTCAGTTCCTTCTTCTAAATGCAATAATGTTCTCTTATTCATTAGTACTCATCATCTTACTCCTTGTCCTGATATCAGGATATCAAGGCCAGTCTGAGATCAGACAGGAATGAAACCAGACCTTGTAATCATATTTTGTTTGGATTCCCATCATTTAATCATTCGCCTGTCTCGGTTGTGAGGCTATGGTTTTAGTTTACAATTCCCTGAAATGTGTTTCGTGCAGTTTCGCACATATCCATTTTACATTGACCATTCATGTCATCAAGTCTCATGCTAGGGTTGGTTTCACATTTAATGAAGATATGCAAACTATACTGGCGCAAAGGTTGCAGGTGCAAAGTTTTAAGCAGCATACATTTGTGACCGATTATCGCAAATTAGCAAGTGCCAATCAGCCCTATCTGTGCCAGCTAGTTTTTTTTTTCCATACCGTGAAGCAAGGGTCTTTGTGGAAGACTACTGTATTCATCAATCTTCAGCATATGTATATATACCTGTAATATAGTCTAATATTACATGAGTATTACACCAATGATTTAGGGGCCATTCTGTGTTACATGATCTGTGTTCTCTTATGATCCTTCCTAATATTCTTTTATGTGTGTTGCCTCATAAAATGGTAGATATAGATATTTCTTGTTTAGACCAAACTTGCCAGTGCATATGATTTTGCTGGCAGGTTTTACAGCAAGGCTTTTGAGTTTTGTCTCTCAGCGCGTGCAAGACATCCATCATGTTCGTGAACTTTTGCTCCGTGCCAGATTTCGGTTTCCTCGGCAGGAAGTTGCGAGTCTTTTCTACTTTCCGATTCTCCCGATAATATTTGGCCCTGTCAAGTCTTAAGCGCCCAGAGCCAGTGTTTATGTCCGTTGTTTTAAACCATGACCTGTCGGTTTTTTGTTTGTTTCTTACAATCGCGTTGTTCTCTGTTTCCTTCCTCCTTCTCTTCCCTCCCCTCTCTCTCTCTCTCTCTCTCTCTCTCTTTCTCTCTCTCTCTCACCCTAGAAATGTTGTGCCATTTCTCCATCATTTAATAGTGCCTGTAGCAGACTTCATTGTTGTTGCATACATTAAATAATCTACAAATAGCTGAGCAAAGAGTGTCTTTCATGTTAGCGTCTGTCACTTGACTCTTGGGCTGCAAAGTATCTTGGTTTCTTACCTTAGTAACGTTGTGTATTTCAAAACAGGAACAGATTAATTTGACAGAATACCTCTTCTCGGTTCATGTAAGTGTTCATTAAAAAGAGTAACCATTCTATATTCATGCATGTAATGATATGTATTTTTGTAACGATCACCTGGGAATGTGTAGGGGATCAGATTTGTAAGACAAGATTTGTCTATATAATTGACAGACATTTGTACTTCAAACAAGGAAGTTTGAACGTATACAGGCAGAAGAAAGCTTGTTACATTGATGATTGAAATTGTGTCCTGTGTTGATTTAATTTGTGTCAAGATCGTAAATGTGTGATTGTTTTTCTGCGAAAAGTGATTGGTTGTGTTGTCCCCTTGGGCAAAATGAGTGAAGAAAGCTGCATCAGATTGCTCTATTATGGAAAGTAGCAAAGCAAATTCAATTTAGCGTTTGCTTAATTATTCTCTTTGTATCAGAGATTTTACTCTTTATGCTTTGCATAGCATTTTGAATAGAATGAAATAATTCTCTGGGGAAGGTTAATTTCTTCTTGGTTGTTGTGAGGATTTCAAAAGCAAATGAGGTGGAAGGTTGAAGTAAGGCAATACGGATTGGAGAGAGGAGGGGGGGGGATGCATTGAGCAGAAAGAGGGATGGTAAAAATACAAGGGGGTGGTATAGGAAATGGGGTGCGGTAATGCAAAGGTGTGCTATAAGATCTAAAGGGTTGGTAAGATAAAAGGGGTGTGGTCGGTATAAGGACCAGTTTGGTGAGTGCTATTAACTGCCCAAGGTGTAAAGATTCATAGGGTAGGTAAGATGAAAGGGGTTTGGTATAAAGGTATGGTCCAAGGGGATGTAAGGCAAAAGGGGTATGGTTTTAAGACCAAGGGGTGGATGGTATTTATGGTGTAAGGTGCAAAGATTCAAAGGGTAGGTAGGATGAGAGGGGTGTGGCATAAGGACCTAGAGAGTGGTAAGACAGAAGGGGCGTGGTATGAAGAAGGACCAGTGGGGTGGGATAGGATGAGCAGAAAGAAATATAAGGACCAAGGTGATGTTTGGCAAGGTGTAAGGAGTGATGGATCCATAAGACATGGCTGACTGTTACTCATTCCATTGGAATGTGGAGTGTTATCAATCATATATTTTCAAATCAAATATTGCTTCCTGATTTGGCGCCATCACCCTTGGGGCCCCACCACCAATCACCTCTTCCTGGAGTCTTAAGATTTATGGAGCTACCAGCCTGCGAGCAAGCGAGGGCTTGAGTCTGCTTTGCTCCTGTTTGGATTTAGGAGTCCCAGCCATGCGGTAGCAATGGTGGCGCTGGCGGGAGAGAGAGGGAGGAATATTTGGCCGCACTTCTCTCATCACCGGAAACTTTGCTGTGTACATGTTTCAAAGGTGGGGAGCCTAGGTCAGGGTGAGGCCTGCAGGTAGTCTACCAGCCTTAACCCCCTTCTACCTACAGAGTGTTGAAAAAATGCCTATTGCCATGGTGATAGAATGAGAGAGTTAACTCCTTCCATGCCACACGGTACGTTGCTAATCAGTATGTTTCTGTGTCTGATTGGGGCACCAATTCTCCAATGGCACCCATGGAGTTAACCAGCTGATCTGGTTGTTGTAGAGGAAGGTAGGGGTTTTCTGCCAGTCTGACTACTCAGCCTTACCTCTCCCTCCAACCCTCCTGCTGCACGTAGTATTGTCTCTAGGTTTGGGCCCTTTGGTAGCCTGGCCTCAAGACTGTGTGGCCATTGTAATCCAAGCTCCACAAGTGACAGGTTTGGCCACAGTGAACTGATTAATTTTTTGTCCTTGTGTTAGATTTCTAGCTAGATGCATCATTTAAAAGGAGAATGAGTCTTGTTGGTAATGGATCAGAATGTTTGTTCTTGTAAAAGTCTGGATGAGAAATGTCTGACAGCCTGAAGTGTAGGCTATCCCTTTGGTGGCAAATGAAGTTCAAGCAGTGGATACAGACAGAAACTAAAATGCCAGCAATTTGTCTTCTGGTTGTCTGGGCCTTCACCTTTCTTGTCATTCTAACCCTACCTCATCTGCCCCACCCCCTTATACATTTTAAGGTTCCTCTACACCTGTCAACCACCCCTACCCCCTCACCCACCCCCTCCCCTCCCTTTCACACATCCCTCTGTCTCCCCCTATCCTACACATACTTCCATCATCACCACAAACCTATGCTTCCACTAGGTAGCTCTTTGAGCCTGTTCTGTTGGTAAAGAGAGAAGAATCCTGAGCATTTCTTCAGTCCCACTAGTACTAAGCTTATATATTCCATGTCAGTAACATTATGACCTCACCCTGACTTTTCTACCCCATCAGTTTTACCCCATTTCAGTTCCTCTGACAAGCCCTTAAGTTCAGTCCAAAGGAGCGAGGAATACAAGCATATTCATACACATTTGTCAAGCCCTACTCATCCTGTGTAGTGGTAATACTTTCTGGCCCCTCCACAAAACAAATCTTCTCCCCTCCTTCCCCCCCCCCCTGTGAATAGTCAGTCTCCCCCTGCTCACATCTCCTACAAGTTCAATGGGTGTGTATGAATACATGGAGAAATACCAAGACATTCCTGTGCATCTTTAAACAAACCTGCACTTCTGTTTGTGAATAAAGAATTGCAATGTGGGCGGACCCACTTTTGATGCAGGGAATGTTAAATCATTTGATGCGGCCCAAATCGATCTGTCTGAGCAGTGGGTTTTGATTAAGAAGGGATATTAACCCCCTCTATTTCCTGTCTTTGAATATATCGTCTTGTCTTGAAGCCCCACCCTTTTTAATCTCTGATCTGCTTCCCAATCCTCTTAATCCAAAATCCCCCTCCCTCCCCACCCCAATACCGTATAGGCACCCAGAGAAAAGTACAAGAATATGGGTGGGTGATTATTTGAGGTGAGAACCTCTCTTGCTTGAGTTTACACACAAATTTGTTTTTGCCCCCTCCTTTTCACCTCCCTCCACCCACACTAGTAAACCTCTTCACTACAACATTATGTGTTGCCTTCTCTTCCCTCTCTTTTTCCCCCACGCCTCTCTCCTAGACTGGTAAGTTCACTTCAATCCCTATGAGCTGCTGAGAGACTACCAGAACCTTCCTTCACCTACTTCTCTAAATCCTCTTTTTTTGCTTGTCTTCAAAGCATCACGTCCTCTTTTCTGCCCCCTTGCCAACACTTCTGAGCTTTCTTTCCCTCTCCTAGATGTTGCCCCCCTCCCCTCCTAAACTAGTCTAGTCTGGTGGCAAGTTAAGGTCATCCCATGTGAGCCAGGAGCAAGTGAGGGAGTGAGCAAGATAGCGACAGAAGAAAGAAATATAGAGAGACAGAAACAGAGGAAGAGAGAAAGGGAGAGAGACAGAGTGAGAAGAGAGGCTGGTAGAGAGGGAGAGATAGAGATAAGGAGAGAGACATAAAGATTAAGAATGAGAGAGAGAGAGAGACAAAGAAATAGACAAAGAAAGAGACAGATGGAGAGTGAAAGAGCCGTAGAGAGAGAAATACTGAGAGAGAGAGAGAGAGAGAGAGAGGAGGGAGAGAGAAAAATGGCCAGGCATTCCTGCACCTATTTGTCTAAGCCCTCCTCCTTTCTCCCCATCTCCGCTGCATTCCGCTCCCCTCCCCTTGGGATGCGATCTTGAACTCTTCCATATGTACTCAGAGAGAAGTACGCAGAAAACATGGCAATGTGGACTTGCTTATGCAGACAGACCGATCTACATTCACACATCTACATGTACATGCCATCTGTGCTACCAGAGGCTCTCTACTTAACTTGAAACACAATAAAAATTACTAGTGTGAAGTTGTTTTCTGTAGTTGGGGGGTATTGAAGTGTAAAATTACATCATTTTAAGAGCTCTTAACTTGAAACGCAAACATTTGTGAAGAATACTTGGTGTGAGATTGTTTTCTCTAGATTTGGGGTGTTGAGGTATAAAACTGCATCATTTTAAGAACTCGTAACTTATGAATAATACTTAGTGTTAGGTTGTTTTCTGTATATTTGTGATATTGAAGTGTAAAATTACTTAATTTCAAGAGGTCTTTTTTTAAGATATAGATAAGGCTCTAATTTGACTTAATTTTGATGCACTTTCCATGGTAAGACCTACCTTGTTTTCAATTTATTTCACTGTCTTTCAATCAAGTAAAAAGATAGCTGGCTCCTAGATCAAAACAGAATTGGGCTTTCCTGTTTATGGACCACCACCTATAATCTTCTTCTCTCACTCACGTGCAGCCCAGCTATCAGTGTTGTGGTCAGTCCTTAGACCAAGCCAATGTGGCTCTCCTATACATGAGACCTTCACCAAACGTCTTCTCCTTTCCTCTCTCATTGTGCAGCCCAGCTATCAATATGGTGTGAGGAGCTTAGTTAGTTCAGAACAGAATTTATGTGTAGCTTTCGTGTACATGAGACATCCTCTTTAACATCCTCTTCTTTCTATACATTGCTGTGTAGCCAAGCTATTAATGTGGTGGTCAGTTCTTAGATCAAGAGAGAATGTGAATGTGGCTTTATCATACATCAGACCTCTTAACCTCCTCTCTTTCCTCTCCCTTGTTCTGCAGCCCAGCTATCGGTGTGGTGGCCGGTCCTTAGACCAAGCCAATGTGGCTCTCCTATTCAGGAGACCTTCACCTAACATCTTCTTTCCTCTCCCTTGTTGTGCAGCCCAGCTATCGGTGTGGTGTGAGGAGCTTAGTTAGTTAAGAACAGAATTTATGTGTAGCTTTCTTGTACATTAAGACCTCCTCTGAACATCCTTTCTTTCCTCTCCCTTGTTCTGCAGCCCAGCTATCGCTGTGGTGGTCAGTTCTTAGATCAAGACAGAATGTGGCTTTATCATACATAAGACCTCCTCTTAACATCTTCTCGTTCCTCTCCCTTTCTGCAGCCCAGCTATCGGTGTGGTGGTTGGTCCTTAGACCAAGCCAATGTGGCTCTCCTATACATGAGACCTTCACCTAACATCTTCTCCTTTCCTCTCTCATTGTGCAGCCCAGCTATCAATGTGGTGTGAGGAGCTTAGTTAGTTCAGAACAGAATTTATGTGTAGCTTCCGTGTACATGAGACCACCTCTTTAACATCCTCTTCTTTCTTCCCATCGCTGTGCAACCAAGCTATTGTTGTGGTGGTCAGTTCATAGATCAAGACAGTATGTGGCTTTAAGACCTCCTCTTAACATCCTCTCTTTCCTCTCCCTTGTTCTGCAGCCCAGCTATCGGTGTGGTGGCCGGTCCTTAGACCAAGCCAATGTGGCTCTCCTATTCAGGAGACCTTCACCTAACATCTTCTCTCTCCTCTCCCTTTCTGCAGCCCAGCTATCGGTGTGGTGTGAGGAGCTTGGCCGGCTCCTGCTGCTGAGACACCAGCAGACCCTAGAGGGAGGGGACTCGACACCTACTGGGACCAAGACAAACTCTGATTCAATGCACCAACAGCTTCAGAAGAGTCTTCCACCAGTGCCACACAGGTAAGAAGACCAGACACTACAGTGTATGAGGGGGCAGGCTCCCCCCCCCCTTCCCTCTCTATTTTTATTTCACCCTCTCTATGTTTCTCTCTATTTATCTCTGTCTTCCAACAGTGTCACACAGGGTTAGTGTCACACAAGGTTTGGCAAGTTGGTAAAGTGCAATACCCCGCCGAGCTACTGTAAGTCAATTGATAGTCCGAGTGTAACACACTCTTATTTTGTGCGTACTCAAAATATTGATCACGCGTTAGGACTGTGAGGAGTGAAGAGATCAGCGAAACCAAAAAGTACTATCACCTAGAGTGTAATGAACTTTTCTTCTCAGGTGATCAGATGGGCAAAACTACACTTTATCACGTGATCAACTCTTGACCAATCCTATGGCAACATTCTAAGTATGTGGAATATAATAGAGCATAAGGACTTAATGATCTCCTGAATGCCTGGTAATAAAAGGGTGAACTTGTAAGACAAGCCAGAGCTCTCTCTCACTTTCTTTCTCTGTCCTTCTCCCTCTTTCTCTCTCTCTCCTTTTCTCTCTGTTTTTCTCTGTATGCGTGTGTCTTCCTGTTTCTATCTGCCTCTCTCTCTCTCTCTCTGTCCACCCTATCCTTCTCTTTCTCCATCTTATTTCGTCTCTCTTTCTCGTAACCTACCACATAAGTAGACCACAAACAGAAACCTTTTCGTGGAAGGAGGGGATTTGATTACAACCACTTTTTACTAGTATGAGGGAAGGAGCTATAGAAAGGAGCTTAACATACTGGATAATTAAGTTTGCACAAAGCAGACCTACCCTATAGTTGAAGTTTGCAGCCTGTCGTTGGTTTCATCCATGTTCTTTTATATTGGTGTGGGGGCAATACTTCATGCTTCTAAGTATTGTTTGTCACATATGTTACTTTTTAAGTAGAAAGTTATTACTTGTAGGGAATAACTATGGTCAGAGAGAGAAAGAGAGTAGGAGAAAGAGACAGACTAAAAGATAGAGAGAGGCAGAGAGTATTGGCCATAAAGAATCAGAGTAAGAAAAGGAGAGTGAAAGAAAAAGAGAGGGAAAAGAGGAGTACAAGAGAAAGAGAAGGGCGAGCGAGAGATGGTCACTGAGCCCTATATAAACTGCTTTTAACAATCTTGTCACACACATTTAATCACAAAAGAAACCAATTCAGTAAATGTCAAAGATAGCTGGAATCCTCCCTTGACCTGATGCTTACATTGATTACTGCTTGATACACTTATATTCCTGTTCTTTGCCATGAACGTACTGGGCAAGTACGATGTGGTGATACAAAGTCAACCTTAATGGGTGTAGATAGCGGCCTTCTTGTCTGTGTTGCATATTGTCCGGTGTGTGTGGTGTCATAAGGGTGTCAACTCATTTCAGCAGGGATGGAAACAATGAGGTTGGTGTCCCTTAGTGAGGCAAGATCTAATTTAGATATTGACATATTCACCAAAACAACAAATACATCCTAGATTGCAGACAAACAATTTGAATTGGTTGGGGGAAAAGGGACAAAATGATGAATATCAGTGCTAATCAGCACACAGGTATACCATTTGGTGAAACATTAAACATATTCTCCTAATAACCATGTCTTGGTCTACAAACAAACCATTTAAAAATACCCTGCAGTCTGCAAGGAAATCTCATAGCTTTTCTTCATTACTTGTTTTCAATGTAAGGCTAGCTTATAGGCTATCAGTGGATGCATGAAGCCATGAATGTATAAAATATGAATACATTAGTAGTAGCTTTGAATATTGAAGTGGTTACTATATGATTAACATTGAGTTTGTCATTGATCGTGGGAAGATCTTCATGAGGTATGTGAATGGAACATTCATGACACGAAGGATGATGCGTTTTCATGATAGTGTGAACACTACCATCCATGTGGTATGTGCATCTTGCTTGTAGAAACCCCCACATAGGCAGGGAAGAGCTTGTTGATTTTCTCGTCCTGGTGACGTCATTGGGTGTTGGATTGGCAAGGACCCCCTCCTGGCTTCCAGGGGTGTACCCAGGGGTGTAGCACGCACCCCTGCCGCGCCCACACCTGTAGTTAGAGCTACCTTTCACCCCTACTGAACCCTGCGTGGAAACGGGCCAATTAAGATCACCTCGCAACTGAAAGTTGTCATGCCAACTAACAGGCATTAAGTTTTTTGTGTTGCTCACTGAAAATGTATGTTGTATTTCATCTTACATCATCCAGAAAGTAATATTATTAAATTGATTTGCTGAAAGGTCATAACATGAACGACAAGAGTCAGGCCAACAATGGTTGCTTTTTATCCGCTGAGCTAGTTAAAAGGCATGCCACTCCCATGGAAAAAAATCTTTATCGATTGCATTACGTTACAGTACTAGAATGAAGCAACTTTACACAGAATTATGTAATGCATTCAATGAAATTATCAAATATGATATATATTTCAAGATTCTATCTACAAAAAATAAGGCATTTGTAAACAGCCGTCTTGACTTTGATGTCGCAAGAAGCGAACTTGTAAGGACGATTGATATTGTTTGTACTCTTTGTTTCTTTAAAGGTTGAAAAGTCAGGTAAGGTAAGGGAAAGGTATGGCTAAGTAATGATAGTGATTACATACTGTTATTGTGGAATTGGCATAATGGAACACTATTTTGTATGTTGTCTGCTTTGCAACAAAATTGCTTTAGAAGATTTCCCAAGTTGCTATATGAACAGTGTGGGTGTATAGCGCTTTGCATTGGGGACTTGTGAGGTCTGACGTGGGCAGGTAAAACAACGTGTTATATGCTTGATTTGGGGAATTGGCGACACGCTTCATTTTTGTGGTCTATTTCTGTGATCAGAAAATAGCCTTATTATGTTATCAGCTTCAGGTCTCATGTAAACCTGGCTGGTGACAATGAGTTGGAGGAACCTCACCCAATTAGATTCCAAGAAGAAGTCAGTTTATAGTTGTGGTTTGATATTTTGAGATTTGCAGGATAAAAACAACTGGATTCTAAGATCTTTGTTTTGTAGGTCTTCTTTCTCTATTTGTCCTTCCCTGATTAAGTCTTTAAAAAGTAAGTGTATGAACAACATTAATATTTGTGGGAAGTGTATCAGTAAAACTAGAACAAAGTAGAGGAACTGTACCCAATTTAATTGGTTTAATTCCCAGAATAAATGATATCAGTATTTTCTGTTTATTATTACCTTTAGCAAGATGTAGGTTATACACCAGAACTGGGGGTAAAGTTCAAAAAAATTCTCTGTTTCCCCTTTTTCCTCTCAACACTTCCCAGGAATCGTGTGTGTTAAGTGTAGGTTCTATCCCCCAATTCTACAGAAAGTTCCATGTACATTTCAAGTAAATGATTGGTAAAATTTTGAAAAACTCCAGGCATTTTATTACGGTACTAATAAACATATTGTGCAGGTTGTCTTTGGATATTGTCAGTTATTTTTTGTTTGGCTTGCAACTACATATTTTATTATTGTTTTATTTATTCAGTCTTTTTTATATACAGGGTAGAGCCCCATTAGTAAGCTTGTACTGTTCTCCCCGGGGGCCCTGTGTACAAATGATACAATACAATACAATACATAATGACATGAACATAGTTAACACAAACAAATGCTTATAATTAGGCTATAAATCAAAAGTGCAACAAAGATCAACTCATGAGAAACTTCATATTTCATGTATAATTATCTATAAACTGTGTTTTTTTACACCATTTATACACACAAGTCCCATTGGGAACGTCATGTGTGAGACTGTAAGTGTTAATAACGTCATGTAGAGGTGTTGAGTATATTACAGTGCAATCAAGCTCAAAAGCCACTGTGAACCTCCGCAAGTGATAATTACAGACAGATATTTATTTCTGTACAACCTGTAGAGTGTTTAGCAGTAATAGGTCTAAATTACCACCCGCAAATTGGGATTCATTTGATATCCTGGGCGTGAAGCTATCATTATCAATCGTTGGTGAGATCTAGTAGACAGTGGAGTATCATTAGTATGTTACTGCCATGCGCCGCGCATCACAGAAATCAATCCGCGATCGACATGACATGCTCATCATTGGCATGAGACGGAACACTGGGGGCAGCGCAGCACAGCGCTACGTGATGATGCCGGCCGATAATGACGTTGCATCAAGGTAATCTTGTTAAATGGTGGATCGCACGAGCTCTCGCTTACAGACTGGTAGGGGGTGAGGTGAGGGGAGGGGAGAGAAGAGAGAGAGAGTGAGAGAGGAGTCGTTTCAAACGTTGTGCAGTCATGTAGCAGCTGTGACCCGTCCTGAAGTGTAGACATTGTGTGGTAATAAACCGGTCGGGACGTGATTGGGTCTTGGCAAGGCGTGCATGGCATTGCTCGATGCACGTCTGCTCGCCCGGCCGCCCAATTGGCCAGGGTGCCGAGGCCCGCTGGAGAATTAGGATGCATACGGCCACCACGGCTCACTCCCACACTCACTGGAGATGTTCACTACCACCCATTCCCACATCAACAAGGCCTCCTAAATAGCGTCTTCAGAAGCTAGGAAGTAGTCTCATCCTGCAGACAGTTTTTATGGGGAAAGTATAATAGCATCTCCCTCTCTGTACATATCTTATCACAACCTACTTTATACCGGTATATTCCTCATGATTGAGAATGAAAGTGGATACATTTTACTGGATTATATTGACATGGTAATATTGATATGATATCGGATTGGTTCAAGATAATTTAAAGTATAATACGTTCATCATTTGTCAAATATTGTCTTTAAAGGATGATTTCTTAGATTGACATTGCAAGGATTCTACCCATGTTCTTAGAAGCTCTTGTCAATGCTTCCTGGCTGCTAAATTAAGGCCAAACAACTATAATTAACTTTTGTGTGCAAATTCTGAGTCTGAATTGTGTATAACAAAGTTTTGGACAAGTTTAATTGCTTGAAAATGAAGCCACTCAAAGTAAAAAAAAAATACTTTACATATTTTTTTTTGGAAGCTAGACTACTTCACGTGTAGGAGTAAGCATTTAATGTATTTGAGAAAGCACTCTTTGAAATGCATAAGTAAGTCTGACTGGAGATGTAGACTATTCCTGCTTCCCTCTCTCTCTCTCTCTCTCTCTCTCCCCTGAGAGAAGCCAGGGAGAAAGTGTTAGCCTTAGTACCCAGACTTAGTTGTGCTGGCAGCAATGTACCAGCAAGAAGCAGACTGCATAGCCTATAATCTAGGCTAAGTGGTATATAGTAAGTGGACTGAGGTGATCTGATTCTGAAAGAGGTCTGGAGGTGGAGACTACTCGCTAGCCTGTGGCATGGATCCTCCTCCATGTTGTAGGACGAGTGAATGCAGGCCAGCAGGAAGCTCAATCACAGACATGAAGCTGCCAATAAACCTTGCTCATCTCATGGACCTCATCATCACCACCCTCTCTCTCTGTCTGTCTGTCTGTCTGTCTGTCTCTCTCTTTCTATCTGTCTCTGTCTCTCTTTTTCTCTCACTTTCTCTCTCTCTTTCTCTCTCCCTCCCTCTCTCTCATCTTTCTCTCTCTCTCTCTCTCTCTCTCTCTGCATATATATATTTTTCATCTATCTCTTTCTCTCTATTTCTCTCTCTCCCTCACTCTCTCCCTCTCTCTCTCCCTTTCCCTCTCTAGCTCTCCCTTTCCCCTCTCTATCTCTCTATCTGCATATATATCTACTACTACTACTACTACTACTACTACTACTACTACTACTACTACTACTACTACTACTACTACTACTACTACCACTACTACTACTACTACTACTACTACTACTACTACTACTACTACTACTACTACTACTACTACTACTACTACTACTACTACGACTACTACGACTACTACGACTACTACGACTACTACTACTACTACTACTACTACTACTACTACTACTACTACTACTACGACTACTACGACTACTACGACTACTACGACTACTACTACTACTACTACTACTAAGGTGTATGCCTAAAAATTAAAATTACCCTAGGAAGCCCAAAACTAAAATCTCCTTCTCGTTGTTGTACCCTTCTCTTGCTTCATGTATCCCTCTCTTTCTCTGCCTTATCTCTCCTTGATTCACCTGTGTCCTTAGATCCCTCACTCCTTGCATACTATTGTGCATCCTCAGCTTTTCTTTTTCTTTTCTTTTTTATCTGCAAGTAATAATTTAACAAAATATGACAGCAAAACTTAAATTACCAAACATACCATACCATTTATTCCTCTTTATTTCTTTTTGTCACCTAATCTTCTCTCTCTTTATTTTCCTCCTAGTTCTACTTCTCCCCCTTTCTCCCTCCTCCTCTTTCTCATCCTCCTTTCACCTTCTCCCCGTTCCCTGATTCTCCCCTTCTCTCTCTCTCTGACCTCAGTCATTTGACAATTGGATTTTCGGTTTTGACAGGAGCTCTCAACATAATTGATTTTTGTGGTTACAGTACCTGTAAATTACGTGTCGCATACACATCCAGTTATCTGCTCAGTGTGCTTCAGTTTCTATGTTGACATAGGCAGACTTGTTCATGGTGGTGCGTGATACATCTAATCGTGTTTAGCACTCCTTCCGCTTCATAATTGTATTAGATTTCATCATTTTCATGTTCTTGCTTCAATGTAATTGGCATGAAATGAGCTTTCCACTTTATTACTTTCTCTTGTGACTCTAAACTCTATCTTCCTCTGTCTCTTACCCTCGTTGTACATATATGTTTCTATATATTATACTACGTGTATGTGATATATATGTTAATATACACCCTGTAACAATAACATATTGAATATATTTTCACTGACCTTTGAACATGGCTTCAGCAACAACAGAATAGCAAACAAGGAAATGATCTGTCCGCATTCTAGTTCATTATCAGGGCTGTCCAGCCAGCACAATTGTCTGGTATTTAGTACAACAACATAAATGGTGAAAGAGAATGATGTTATTTTGCTCTTTAAATTTTATTTATTGTCATTATTATATTTAATTTTTATGACAAAAAATGAAGAAAGAAGGGTTGGCAGCCCTGCAGTACAGTTCAGTGCACTGACTTCAATTGATATAACTTCCTCTTGGATAAGAAGTGGAAAACAAAATATCATTAACATGAAAAAACTTTAAGGTAGGAAGAAGTATTTATCATTGCCAAGATATATATAATGAATATGTCTCTATTTCCTGACCTAAGATTACACACAAGGATATAAAGCATGTATCTTGACACCACATCTATGCCAAGATCGGTAGAAAACAGGAATGCACGTCCGCCAATCAAGCTGACCTTTCAGAAGGCATTATCAATAGCTGGCAAACTAAGAGTAGAATGTTGGGGAGAAGTCACTCCTTGCTTCAGCTACATTTGAATTAACAGAAATTCAATATCAGGAGGTTTACGTGGGGGCGCGCTCGTGCTACATTTTTCCACCAAGCTGGAAAACAACTCCCAGGTCTCACGTTAATGAGATTCAGGGCATTCAGCTTCAGTTTTTGTCTCTTGATAGGGTTTGCGAAAGAGAGAGGGGAGAAAAAAAAAAGGTGAGCGAGAGAATCCAATTGTCCTTGCGCCCTGATGCGATGCTGCTTGCTTGCTCATCGTTGGTTAGTTCTCTCTCTCCTCCTCTCACATGCCTGCCAGAAATCAGGAATATTTTCAGCCCATTTATCCAGTTAGCGTGCTGGTCCCATTATGCTGAGAGCAGGGAGAGTGGAGAGAGAGAGAGAGAGAGAGAGAGAGAGAGAGAGAGAGAGAGAGAGAGAGAGAGAGGAGAGAGAGAGAGAGAGAGGGAGAGAGGGAGAGAGAGAGAGGAGCAGAGGGTCTGCATTCCCTCGGGAGCAGTTTACTCCAGTAGCATCTCACAGATTTGCTGTGGTAACCATCATCAGTAACATCCTCCTCCTTTTTTTTCCAGTCTCCCTTCTTCTCCTCCCTATGCTGCTTTCACTGATTCTGGGCATTGCCTGATGGTGACACTCAGATTCAGTGTCATCCTTCTATCTCTCTCTCTCTCTCTCTCTCTCTCTCTCTCTCTCTCTCAATCTGCCCCTCTTCTCATATCTCTGTCCTGCCTCTCTTCCCTTTCTCCCCCCCCCCCCCCTCTCCCTCTTTTACGCTTCCCCCATCCCCTTTTGTCTTTGACTTAGCTCTCCTTCTCACTCTCTAGTTTCTCTTTCTTTTTCTCTCTCTCTCTCCCTGTCCCTCTCTCTTACAGCAATCCCTCCTCTCCCTCCCCCCATATATTTGTTTATCTCTCTCTCTCTCTCTACCTGCCTCTTCATCTCTCTTCTCATTTCTCTGTATCACTCCCTTGCCCCTCCACCCACTCACCAATGAATCCATTTCACACCCCTTCTCATTCTTTTCTTTCTCCTACATTCTCATTTCCAGATCATTTTCCATTCCAGTCATGCATCTCCTGTTCATTTCTCATAGGTCAATGCATTTACACCTCCGCAGTTTGCTTATGACATTCAAGGCCATTTTCATTGGTTAATGTTATGTCAATTTATCACTGTGTAATGTATCATACATTGAAAAAAATGTAACCACTCAACACAAGCTGTGATTAGTTTGATGAATATTTCCTATTATGTTTTCCTGTTAAACGGTTGACTCTAAAGATTGTGTAATTCATATAGACGTGACGCTGGGATCATCTAATTCCACTAAGCTAAGGGATAGTGCAGCACTTCAAAGCAGTTATGTGCTTAAATTTGGAATGGAAGGACTGAAAGAAGACTTTACTTCATTTAGTTAAGTCAGGTAAATGTAGAATAAAACCATGATGATGACTTAAATGTAAGTAGACAAATCACAGATAAATGTATAGCCATAAGGGCACTTCTTAGAACAATGAGACATTGTGACTGAAGCACATATCACTAGCCGTGTCATCTTACGCTATGAATACAAGATGGATAAAAGATGCTTTGGGCATTGTATGGTTTACCTGTGATACAACAAATGTATAGAGTATGTCACTAGGAACCAATTGAATTACACACAAAAGTTAATAATCAGGATATGCAGTGATACTAATGACAGCATGATTTTCTCAAATGATCAACTTCGTTTTGATGAGCCTGATTTTGCTTCAACTTCCGCCAATATGTTTCTCTTTTTTTCCCCTGCTTTTGTTTGATTGAATTTGTTATCATGGTTTCATTCGTCTTTAAGAGAAAAAAAAACATCAGTGGAGCAAATTGGTTAAAAATTGGGGGGAAATAGGACGTGCAAAAATAAAGTTGTTATAAGCTCACGCATCTAGGAAAATCCCTAAAAGTATATGTTTGAAAAAGGAATTGTTGTAAAAGAGCTTCAAACTGCAAACACGATTATTTCAAAACAACATTATCACCACTATCAGATAATGCAACAGTTTACCTTATCTGAAAATAGACTGCTACCTGCAGGCTCAAGAATAAGTATCAAAATAGTATCCATGACGAAAACAACATTTCTCACGTCACTGGGTCATTGCCGTGAACACTCAAAGAGAGCAAAATAGATTCAATTGTATAAGCAGTTCAAAGTGATAAATAAGTGAAGGCATGCTTTCTGCACTTCATCTAACAGCATTCCTTGATGACAAGATATGACGTGTTACTTGCCTGCTTGCTTGTATAAATGTACATCATAATACAGAGTTGTATTATTTTGAATGGAAGGGAATATTTGTATTCTAGTATTCAATCACTAGATAAACCTGCAAGGTTTACGAGAATACGTCCCATATTGGTGACGTTGTTTTGTGTGAATGTGTTTCTCTGTTTGATATTGAAATTATGTCAGAACCTGCCTGGAATTGTGAGCTACAGATGTGGTTTTTTTTAATATTTGTTTTGTAATTGAATCTAGCAGGGTATCTAATTCAAATAAATCTTTGTTTGCTTACTTACTGTAAATAGAAATCCGTGAATATACAATGAGGAGTCAATGAATTTCCTCTCTAAATAATTCCTTCATTTTTAACTAATTTTGTTCATAACTTAATTCAAGTGTCATGAATGTCATGAAAGTGGTGTTTGTGCCGTCCCCATGGGCAAGATCCATTCATGGATGAAAGAGGGAAACTACAGGAAGAAGTAGTGAATGTACCAGTTATGACTAACTTCTGCACAAGGTCTGAACAAGAAGACTACTCTCCATACTATTAGTACCTTCACCTTCCACTCATAGAACATTGCTATTTCAAAAACATATTTTATGTTGATACATTTAGAGTGGTATCATTAATTTCATTGATATCTTTCAATCCGTCCATGGTCGTTATGTGGGATTAGAGTGAGCTTTATGTTGCGTACGTGTAGCGGATCTTTTCTTTGAAGGTAATGATTAGTTGAGTTGGCAATACAAACACTACTGGAGGTAAATCAAACAGCATGGATTGAAATAGTTTCTTTCGATATACAGACAGAGTTTGATGGCTAGAATTTATCAACTGAAGAATCTTAAATGGTGGTTGCCATGTGTGATTATCATTTTGGTCATCAAATATGATTTGTATCCATGTCTTCACGTCCTTCCTTGTCAGGAAGTCGTCTGCATTTTCCTTATATTGCACCCAAGCAGAGTGGTTGCAAAATGCTTGATAAAAGATTATGCTGATATCATATTCCCAGTGTCACCAAGTGCCAGAACTACCATTTCCAGTTGTGATAAAAACAGGATTTGTGATTTTCATCAGGCGTTCACTTACTGTTGTCATTTAGATATTTTGTACTAACATTTTCAAACAGATTTTGCAAGAATAGTTTATACTGAAGTGAATTGCAATTTGTAAAATCATAATTTAGATATTTTTTTAAAAAGTGAAATGACTGAAGTGAATGAATATGCATTATCATTATTACGGCCTTATTAAACACATCATTCTTCTTGTTTTGTTTTCCTTGTAGTGATTCTGCATGGCAGGGTGCGCAACAGCAGCCTTCCCAGCAGTCTTTAAGTGTTGTCACGACAGTGTGGGGGGTCACGCAAACAAGCGACGCAAGTAGCATGATGAACAACTCATTCAGAGGTGAGTGGCTGTTGCTATGGTGATATTGTGGGGTGTTGGTGTCAGTATCAATGTCAAGGTGTTGATGTTGTTGCAAGTTGGCTTGGGAGTATGTTAGGTGGGAGGAGTGGGATGATGGTGATGGTGTTAATGGTAATGGTAGTAGTGATGATGATGGTGATGTTGGTTATGGCGCTGGTGCTGGTGATGATGATGATGATGATGATGATGATGATAATGATGATGATGGGCATATGGATGATGGTGATGATAATTTATGATAATCAATTCAATTTTTCATTCATTTCAAAACAAAATAAATTATTTCTATGAGTAATGAATTTTAGTTATCACCAGAAAGGTGATGGCTTAATGATAAGGAAAATGATTCAGAAATAACTATTACAAAGAACATATTTTATTATATTGCTAGGGTGGATTTCTGTTAAATAGATTTGAATTACAAACTACACGAACCTTTGGTGTCTATGTTCACATACCTTACCCATCTCCCTGTTCTCTCTCTCTCTCTCTCTCTCTCTCTCTCTTTCTCTCTCTTTCTCTCTTTCTCTCTCTCTATCTCTTTCTCTCATCTTTCTCTCTCTCTCTCTATCTCTTTCTCTCTCTCTCTCTCTCTCCAGGGCAAGGGGGGAACATGAACCCCCAGTTTAATGGGCAGCAGCACCCCTTCTCAGCGGCTGCAGTAGGGCAGAACAAGCCCTACATGCAGGGCATGCCAGGCTACAGGGGTGGAGGAGGCCCCTATAGGGGGCAAAACAGGTGTGTATGTACCCCATCCATGTTGCTACTTGGTGGAAGAGGTGTGGTGTAGTGGATCGCTCCTCTGACTCTGATCGGGAGGGTCAGGGTTCCATCCCTGCAGCTGCCTCTTTTATTCTCCAGGTTTAGAGTCCATGTAGCTGCTCAGAGGGAGAGAAGTAGGGACCTGATCATCCAGTAACTGGTGAAAATAGTGCAAGGCCATCTTTGAATTTTCTCAGGGCAAATTAGACATCATTATTTTTATTACTACTACTATTATTTTATAACGTTTTATAACAATATAAGTAGGTAAAAAAAGCATTTTATAGGGTATGGGGTATTGGGAAAAATAAATCCCTTTGTGCAGATATAAATGAGTTGCAATAGCGTGAATAGTGTAGGAGGATCACGTTTAGGTAATCATCATCTCTTTGAAATTCTATAAAATGTTCAAACTTTATCATATTTGCCATTTTTGCAATATGTTGCAAATAGTTTCAATGCTATTAGACAAGAGCAATAATGACAGATATTCCTTTGACAAGATTTGAGAGAGCTGTTCCTTGAAGGAAAGTGCTAACCTTATTAGAAAGTTCATGGTTCACCATTTGTTTTCCTGACAAGATTTGAGAGAAGGTGCTAACTATCATTTATGTCTTACTTTCTCCCCGCCCCCCCCCCCCCCACACTCACAGTATGCAGCAAGGTATGGGAGGGCCCTGCTACCCCGCCCCTCCCCACAATGTGCCCCCTCACATGGGGGGGCCAGGGGGAGGTCCGGGCCCACACCCAGGTGCCCAGAAGCCTGCTGGGCCCAGCGGCTTCCCCCAGCCAGCGGCCGCAGCAGCTGCAGCAGTCATGGCTGCAGCAGCAGCTACGGTCAATGCAGGTGCCACGGCAACAGCTACAGCTACTGCCACGGCAACGGTGTGCTTGAAGGAGCAAGAAGACCAACAGCAGATGGGTGACTACGGAATGGTAAGATGATCCTTCTAGGACTAACTCTTGCCTTACTTCTTATTTTCTGTCCGTCTCTCTCCTTAACTTCTTCTCTCTCTTCCTTCTTCTTTTTTCTCCCTCTTTCATTTTACTTCTTTCTCCTATTTGCTATCTTTTTTTCCTCCTCTTTATCTCTCTCTCTTCTTACTTCTTTTTTTTTCTCTCTGTTCCTGCTTCCCTTTTCCTCTTGTATTCTCCTATTGATAGTAATGCTACTGTCTTTTTGAAATGTAACTATTGAGAGTGAACAATGCAGTTTTTATACATCAAGTGTTGCTGTAAGACAATGACCTAATTCATATTCTTTCACATGAAAAGCAGCCAGACTTGAAGCTCACTAAACCAGAATTGTAGCTGCTGATCTGAAAATGAGTGAATACATTTGAGCGTTGTTAAAAACTGTCCATATGATGTGAGCCCATGCTGAGAGACAGACCATCATGAAAGCATACATCATTTTCTCTCCGTTCTTCATCTTGTATGTCCCCCGCCTTACATTTATAAAGCTGATCTCAGCTCTGCCCCTAGAATCAGCTGCTATTACAATGTGCAACTATTGACAATGACCTCTTTACGCCTTGTATATTTTACATCAAGATTTGGTAGCCGAAAGTGACCTGTGAAATATGAAATGTCTGCTATCATTTTTTTTACATATTTGTGTCTTCACACATATTTATTTCTTTCCAGATGACAAGCAATTATGGAATTGTCACACTTTGACCCCTCTCCTATGAACTTACTTGGTATACCATGAACTTGGTATAAAGTCTCCTGTTACTATGGAAACTGATATTTGAGCAGTAGCCAGTACAAGATGGAGTGAAAGAAAGGAGGAAGACACTGCCCTCGCCATATCTAACCAAAATGATTTTTGCTCCCACAGACTAAACTTTTAATGTTTCTCTCATTTTTGACCTTTGACCATTGACCTATGACAGGGAGGTCAGCAGCAGGGTGTGTACAACAACCAGTACTACCACGGGTTGCCACCCCAGGGCCCCGCCCACCATGTTAACCCTCAGATGATGCAGTCAGAGGTACTGGCTCCAAAGCTTTCACCTCTTATCACTTCTCACCTGTCACCTGTCACTGTCTCTGTTTCACCTTTCACCTTTCTCATTTGACCTTTCACCTCTTAACACCTCTCACAGTCTATTTGTTTCACCTTTGACCTCTTCCACCTATGACCTTTGACATCGTATCACCACTCTCACCTCTCACTCTCCCTGTGTGATCAACCTTTCACCTTTTACTGCTGCTACCTTTGACCTTTGACCTTTCAACCTGTTACTGTGTCCCTCATTCCTCTTTACCTCCTGGAGCACCTTGTTTGTTTTTATTGTGTGCTGTCTCACACCTATGTGGTCTTCACTTTGTCACCTCTTCAACCTTTCATATTTGTCACCTTTCATCCAAACTACTGTTCATCACCTTTGACCCCTTATGACCTTCTTTTACCTTCCATGATGTGCGTCACTTCTGTACTGTGGCGTCCACACACTTTCTTCATTTCGTGAACTTTCACTTCTATTTTTTGTGTGAGTTTGTCATCTTTTTTTATCTTTTTCTCGTCCCTTTGACCTGATGACCCTTGTTCTTTTCACCTTGAGGTCAAACACCTCTATGCTTTCTCCCATGTGACCTTTTCTCGCTCCTCCCCTCTCATGCCCTTTCACCTTTTTCTGCTTGTATGTGTCACATTTTTACCTCTTCGTTTTCACGATATTGCTGTCCACTTATTTGGGGAATGTATTAAAGAATTTAATTTTCTCTCAATTTTCTTGGCTGCATATTATACACATAGAAATTGACTAGCACTGTAAAGGGAGATATTGAGAATCGCTATGTGTAGTATTAACTTTTAATCTTGGAATTATATCACGTGAAAATCATGAAATTCTGTTTGTCCCTGAACCCTGGTCTTTGAATTATATAAATAACAAACAAATTTGGTTATATCTATATTCTAGCATCAGACTGACAAAAAAAAATCTTCTTAAGTACCCTTTCTTTAGTTTATAATTGATATGTCTTTTAAAATATTTTACCACAATGTTCCACCTCTGCAAGCTACTTATTGTGCTATGGTATTCTTCAATCTCTTTTTTATCTTCATCTTGTCTTTGGTCTTCCTTGTTCTAACCACAGCTTCAAACCACCCCACCACCTTGACCGTCCCTCTTGTCCTTCATGGTTTATACACTTTGCTCTATTCTTTCTCTCCATGTCTTTTTGCCATTGGTATGTGGTCATAGAAGCACAAGTGAGGCTGTTCAAATTTCCATTTTGGTACACTCATTTATTTCCTGTGGACTAACATATTTATTCTTATTCTTTTATTCTAGTCCTTGCTTCATATATTTTGATGTCCTCTAACGTCCAAGTTTTCCCCTTTTTCTTTTTAGGTGCTGCATTCTGCTTTATGACATAGCATTGACTTTCTGTTGTTTTTGTTTTTATTAACAACAACTTTTTTTCAACTTTATTTTTCGAGATATATTCTTGACTAATACATTGAACTACCATATACCCTGTGTGTATATTTCCTTGTACATTCATTCTGTGTGTTGCGTTTGACTTACTCCTTAGAAATGATATTTGCTTTATCAAAGAAATGTGATATGATACACCACTTAAAAAGTATGTGTCTTATTCTATGATCCTGGTATATGTGAATATATGCCTCCTGACCCTATCAAATATCACTCTGAAGATGTGTGTTCTTGAGTGGCTAGTACCACTAAGCCATATGCCATGAGCTTCCAGCAGGAATGCACATAATGTCACTGTCAACCATCAGAAAGTGTTTTGACAATTTCATTGACATTCTTTGTAGCTTGCTGTTTTGACTGCTATCAGCCTGCATACATCACATGCTGAGAGATCTGATCAAGAGACGCACGTTCAATTTAAATCATTTCTTGTGGAATGATAATCTTTGTCTGACTTTATTTTGCACAAAATTTCAAGAGCTGAAGTGATGTTTTCTGTTGAGCATTGCACTATTTAAAAACACAGTGCTGCTTTATAATTTGTAGTGTGCTGACTGTTAGTGATGATATGCTGAGAATGAAATGATGCTTTTGGCACATAATAACAGAATGTGTGCAAAGCTATGACAGAAAACAAAATGTTGGTTACTTATGTGAGATGACTTGAACCAAAGCTTTCGAATTGCCCTTCGATGATGGTATTGATTGATTGTTAAATGTGAGTTATCCCCTGTGTTTCAGATGAGACCACAGCAGGAATATGTGAACCAGTACCCACCGGGAGGCATGCACCAAATGGGCCCAATGGGGCCTATGGGCGGGGGCCCGGGACCAGGCAAACTGCCCATGTACAACCCTCAGATGCCCACCAGGAGTATGGCAGGCCCTCAGCCTCATCCAGCAAGCTTCAACAACAAGAGGCCTTACCCTGGACCTCAGGGGTATAACCAGGTGAGTTATAGGGTGGGAAGGAAGGTGGTGGTAGAGGGATTGGGGGAAGGTGGGGGACAAGGGGGAGGAGGGGGAAGGGGGAGGAGGGGAAGGGGGAGGAGGGGAAGGGGGAGGAGGGGAGGGGTTGATGGATGGAGGCCTTACCCTGGACCCCAGTGATATAACCAGGTGAGTTATAGGGTGGGAAGGAAGGTGGTGGTGGTGGAGGGATTGGGAGAAGGTGGGGGACAAGGGGGAGGAGGAGAAGAGGGAGGAGGGGAAGGGGGAAGAGGGGAAGGGGAAGGAGGGGAAGGGGAAGGAGGGGAAGGGGGAGGAGAGGAAAGGTGGGGGACAAGGGGGAGGAGGGGAAGGGGGATGAGGGGAAGGGGTAGGAGGGGAGGGGTTGATGGATGGAGGCCTTACCTTTGACCACAGAGGTACAATCAGGTCAGTCATGGGTTGGGGAGGGGTGTGGGTAGGGAGGGAAGGGAAGAGGGAGTTGGGTAGGTGGGTGGGTAGGTGGGTGGATGGATAGATGTGTTACTTCGGAGCACAGGTGTACAACCGGGTCACTTAATGTGTTTGAAAGTGAGATGAATGGATGGATAGAGAGGGAGTGGTGGGTGGATGGAGGCACAGGACCACAGGTGTACAAGCAGGACAGTCAGATCATAGGATGGTTGGATAGATGGAGGGAAGGTACATATCACAAGGATAAGTCCCAGAAGTCCTCATGCTTCAAAGAATTTTGTTAATCAAATTACTAGGAGCCTTGTTTGTCTTAAAAACCTCATTAATACAACATTGCCTCTCTAGTTGTGTGAAAGAATCTTAGTATGTGCCATAGACTCCATCACATTAGTCTGAGAGGCTCATTCATGCTGTGACTATGTTCTTCCATTGATCGTCCCCCACTCACCATATTCTCATTCCCCCGTTGCTTCACAGAACCCCATGAACCAGCAGCCATACCCGATGGGCCCCCAGAGCCCCATGAACATGAAGCCGGGCCCCTATGTGGGCCAGCCAGGAGGGCCCATGCCAGGCCCCATGAGGCCAGGCGGCTACATGATGGGCAAGCACCAGGGTAACCAGTTCTTCCCTCGGGGCGGGGTGCCACCACAAGGTCACATGCCCATGCCAGTGTCACAGGCAATGGTGAGTCAGGGAGGGGATAGGGGCAGGGGATAGGGGAGGGGTTGGTAGTCAGAATTAAGGGCTGGGTAGGGTGCTACATGAAACAAGCTTAAAATAAAATTGATTTTGACAGTGGTGGAAAGGTATCATTGCTAAGGGCTATCTGCCTATGTAAGTGCCATATCGTGTGATGTAGATCTTGGAGTGCCACAACTCTCTGTTTTGAGCTCATTGTGTCACCTCCACGTCTTGCTTAACAGTAAAGGGCGATGTTTTAGTATGCTCATGAACCACTCATTTGTACTTAAAATGATTTACAGTTTCATCTGTCCATGAAAGCCCTCTGACTGTATGCTTTCTTTCTTTATCTGCAGTGAAGCATTGTTGAATGCCTCACCTGTTTTATATACATACTTTTTGTTTGCCCTGGATATATGTTTGCCAATCGAATACACACAAATCCCATTAGACAACATCTGGGACTCAAGGGTTAACGAGTGTCGAAGAAATTATTTCCAATAAGACTTTTCTTCCTTTGTTTATGTGTATGGCATTACTTTTTCTTCTTTAACAGAATAATGCACCAATGAACTTCCAGTCGAACATGCCGGGCAACCCAACCCCGCCCCTGACGCCCAGCCCCAACATTCCCCCACCGTACATGTCACCCACGGGCCCAGGTGACATCAAGCCCTTCCCCAGACCACCGGACATGAAGACAGGTAAGACCACGCCCCCCCTCCCACACCCCCATCCCCATTACTGAGTGCCTCTCCCCTCTAGAGTACTGAAGTGTGATGTCATATCAGCATGTTGTCATGACTACTGGTTCTACACTATGTTGGTAGAGCAAACAGCAGTAATCATAGCAGGGACTCACTTTGGGAGGGCCCAGAACTAGCCTGCTAGACAATGTTGGACCAATTAATCCTTTGATGTTGTTAAGAACCAGAAACCTGTATAACATTGGATATGACGACACCACTTCGGTGCTCTATGCCAGTAGTACATCCTTTTCCGTAGCACCACCTCAACGTTCTCCCACTATGCACATCACTTACAGGACCAGCGGACATCAAGCCTTTCCTCAGACCACCGGATATGAAGACAGGTAAGATTCACTCTCTCTTTCTCCCCTCCTCCTTCCCTACCCCTTCCTGGTATTGTCTCCCCCTTCTTCCTTATCATCACCACCACCACCACCACTACTGCCCTAGCATGCACCCAACCTCACCTCAACATTCCCCTCTATACACATAGCCTGAAACAGAGGTCATCATGCCCTTGCTGAGACCACTGGACAGAACAGGTAAGCACATTTTCTGCTATCCCCCTACCCCCCCCCCCTACTCACGGTTTCTGTACCCCTCTTCCCCACACCCCTCCGACTCGTACCCCTCCACTTTTGAGCGTGAGTACGGTCCTGTATTCCTGCCCACCACCCCAATGTTTCCCTCCATCTTTACCCCACCCTGCATGCCCATGAATACAGGCCTGCACCCCTGCCTACCACCTTGATGTTTCCCTTCCCCTATCCCTCACCCCCCCCCCCCCGTTTATTACTCAACACCCGTCCCACATTACCCCACCCCCTTCAATGATTCCACCTCCCTGTATGATGAGTACCAAGCTGTGCCCTTGCCTTCCACCTCTATGTCTCCCTACCATACCAACTCCAACTGTTACCCTACACCCCTCCACCTGTTGCCCCTTTTAACTATTACCCCACCCTCCCCCTTCCATGTCTGCTGATGAGTACAGTCCCTGCCAATGATATCCTCCTCTGCACATCACCTGCAGGACCAGTGGACCCCAAGCTCTTCCCTAGACCTCTGGACACCAAACCAGGTAGGTAGTCTCCCTCTCTCTTCCCCCGGAGACCCACCATCTCCTTCCCTCGATCTCACTCAACCCAAACCCACCTCACCTCACCCTAGCTTCCCACTGCATGCATTTTAGATAAGAAGTATATCAAGTCCTTCCTGCTTTTTATCTCTTTAAGTAACGTGGTATATCATATTAAAGAGGATAAGAGATACTGATAGAAAGAAAGATGGGGGGAGGAGGGGTGAGAGAAACAGAGATAGGCAGAGAAAGAGGGAAGGAGAGAGAGAAGGGGTGTGGTGGGAGAAGAATGTGAGGAACAGGGAAACTGTCTTGTGAAAAGTGACCGTGGTGGAGGGGAGCACATCGTACCTAAAGTGATTTAATAAAGATACATGAATTGCCTGTGAGGATTTTTCACTCTAATATGTCTCTTACATGACTATGACAGCTGTAGTTCAAGCTTGCAATGTCAATTGTTCAACCCTTATTCCATTTCTTCTTCCCTGATTTCATCTCTGTCCCCTGCAGCGAGTGACGAGATGTGCATGACGTTTCCCGTTCGTGACGGAGTGGTGTTGGAGCCCTTTAGGCTGGAGCACAACCTAGCCGTCAGCAACCATGTCTTCCACCTACGACAGTCAGTCCACCATACACTCATGTGGAGGTAGGTCCCTAGCTTGATTGAATGCACTTTAGTGCAATCAAAAGTAGTCAGATGTAATGAAATGCTATCAGCTCCATGTGTTTGTACACTTTGATTGCAACCATGTCTTTCATCTATGGCAGTCAGTGATGTGGATGTGAAAGTAGGTACACACAAATTGGCCTCAGGTGAACTTCCCCATGATCGCAATTAGCTCCACGCTGACACAATGAGTTCAAACACTTATTGCTCTTAATGGTTGTACTTTCACAAGTGGGTTTACTGCTTTACTGATGTATGAAGTACCCATAGGATTGCCATTAGAGCAAGTAGTAGCCTGTGACATTACACATACAGCATTATGACACCAAATGAGGCACCGTTCTGTGTTACACTACATACATATGGTCTATAGTATTTGTTGTGGCATGTTGATACATGTTTGACCTTTGACCTCTGACCTGTCCGTCTCCTCTAGGTCTGACCTGGAGCTCCAGTTCAAGTGCTACCACCATGAGGACAGGCAGATGCACACCAACTGGCCGGCCTCTGTCCAGGTGTCGGTCAACGCCAATCCACTGACCATCGAGCGAGGAGACAACAAGACGTCCCACAAGCCCCTCTACCTCAAGGGGGTCTGTGTAACCAACCGCAACACCATCCAGATCACGGTCCGCGCTTGCTGCTGTGTAAGTCAGAAAGAGATTGGGCAGAGAAGACCACTGTTAGTGCTTGCTGCTAGGTTCATTGGTGGCAGCTATCAGCTATTTGAAACACAGAGTAGCACTTGTTCAGTGTCCAGTGGTTGGCAGCAGTAGAGGATATTGGGTATAGGGAAGAAGAGTACTGGTAGTGTTGGCTGCCCTGAATATTGGTGGCAGCGGTGGGATTTATCAGCTTCACGAAACACAGAGTAGCACTTGTTCAGTGTTCAGTGGTTGGCAGCAGTAGAGGATATTGGGTATAGGGAAGAAGAGTACTGGTAGTGTTGGCTGCTATGTTCATTGGTGGCAGCGGTGGGATTTATCAGCTATTTGAAACACAGAGTAGCACTTGTTCAGTGTTCAGTGGTTGGCAGCAGTAGAGGATATTAGGTATAGGGAAGAAGAGTACTGGTAGTGTTGGCTGCTATGTTCATTGGTGGCAGCGGTGGGATTTATCAGCTATTTGAAACACAGAGTAGCACTTGTTCAATGTTCAGTGGTTGGCAGCAGTAGAGGATATTGGGTATAGGGAAGAAGAGTACTGGTAGTGTTGGCTGCTATGTTCATTGGTGGCAGCGGTGGGATTTATTGGCAATGGAGAGCACATACGAGAGTGCTGGCAATACTGTCAGTGTAATAAGGTTGGCAGCAGTGGAAGATATTAGGTATAGGGAAGAATAGCACTGTTCTCACATATACAAGCACTATAAATGTTGGCTGTTGTATACATTGGTGGCAGCAGTGTGATATATTGGAAATGGAAAACGCATATGAGAGTGCCAGCAGCATGTTCAGTGTTAAGTGGTTGGCAGTAGTAGAGAATACTGGGTAAAGTGAAGGAAAACCATGTTTTTCCATAGAAGAGCACTAGTAGCATTGGCGGGTATATACATTGGTGGCAGTGTTGGATTTATGTTAACATGTAGTAGAGCATGTTCAATTTAAAGAGAGAGACTGCTTACATGTATGGGAAGTACAGCTCTGCTTGCACATATGAAAGTGGTGGCTGCAATCTAAGTGAAAAGTAGAAGAGGGATATTCAATGCATGGGGTAATGATAGCTTGTTTTTAGATATCACTGTATATTGCTGGAGCATTAGTTCACCTCTTGGCAATTGTTACCAAATATGCACAATAATTATTACTGCTGAGCAAAACCTATATTTCTCAAAGTTTGTCTACAGCAATTTGTACAGCTTTTAAAATTCCTTTTTTCAATAGTTCCTTTATGATAGTTCAGTAGAAGAAAATTTATATGATAAAAGGTCTTAACTATATCATGTGTTTTTTTTCTCACAGTCACACTTGTTTGTGTTACAACTGGTGTACCGGCCAACCGTCAAATCAGTATTACAGCGCCTTCTGAGGAAAAGGCTCCTGCCTGCTGAACACTGCATCACAAAGAGTAAGTACAGCACTACAGCTGGCATTTAATTTCTATATACATCAAAAAGACAATCTACATGGCACAATATGCATTGCTATGTTAGCTGTAATAGTTGTCTGTCAATAAAGTATTTCATATCACTGTATCATAGTTTGTATCCAGGCAGAATAATGCAATGACATAAGGATAGTGTGACTCTCTGTTTAATGAATATTTGTGGATGTCATGAAAGGATGTGTGACCATAGTTTTCCATATTTGTTAGTGCATATATTTAAATAGCAAAATAGCAAAATTCTGATGATAGTAAAAAGTTGAACATTATACTGTAGAAGTATAAGTTCAAGAAAATCAGAATGTAGATCAAGTGACAAATGGACATGATTTGCATAATAACACCCCTAATCCAATGAATCTTGTTATCTGTGTGCAGTCAAGCGGAACTTCTCCAGTGTAGCATCATCAACGGGGGGTTTGAGTGAGGATGGGGTTGAGCAGACGGCCATTAAGGTATCTCTGAAGTGCCCCATCACGTACCGTCGTATCACCCTCCCTGCCCGTGGCCATGACTGCAAGCACATCCAGTGCTTTGACCTGGAGTCATACCTACAGCTCAACTGTGAACGAGGGTCATGGCGCTGTCCTGTGTGCAAGTAAGTCTCATATCATACAATATTGACTGCTCCGTGGGGTATAGTTTAACCATTGCATGAATACGAAAGCAGTCTATATATATTTTACATCATGAAAACCAGCTATGGTATCAAGATTCAAAGAGTCACATCTTCATCTCAACTGTGAACTATCTGCAACTCCCTGTATATCAGTTTATACAATGTTGACCTTTCCCCTGAATGTCAGAGCAGTCAGTAGTTATTTTGTAGACTAAAAATCATCTATGGTTACAATAAGATTCAAAGAGTCATACCTGTGACTCTCCTGTCAGTGGGGCCTGTGGCACTGCCCCGTTGCAAGTATGTCTCAATTGTTGACTGCTCTGAGGGGTATAGATCAACCATTTCCTGAATGTCAGAGCAGTCAATATTGATTATATATATACTGAAAAATAGCTATTGTTACAAGATTCAAGAGTCCTATCTGCAACTCTATGTGTGTTTAAAAAAGTATTTGATCAATTGTTTGAGGTTCTGCAGGAGTAATTATTATTGAATCACTGGTTGATTGTCTATGTTCTATCATCAAACTTATATGAAAAAGTAAACAATATGTCTTCTTTGATTTTGTAGCAAAACGGCGTTACTGGAGGGGTTAGAGGTAGACCAGTTCATGTGGGGCATCTTGACAGCGGTCCAATCAGCTGACTTCGAGGAGGTGACCATCGACGCCTCGGCCAGCTGGAAACCTGTCCCCATCAAGAGTGAGTTCAAGGAAGAGGAACCAGGTAAGAGCATAGGCAATGACAGTTTGCAACTTTCTTATTATATGTCTTTGGCAGGCTAAAGATTCAAACCCTGTGCTCTATCTTAGAGGGCAATTCAGCCCTAATGATAAGTTAAATTGCCAGTCTGATATTTGGTTCACTGATAGCTAGAACTATAGATCGCAAAATTGTAAATGATGTTAATAATGCTTTGTTATGTAGCATAAATTTACACTGAAGTCTCAATAATACAGAAAGGAGAGAGGATGCACTTGAAAATATACATATATACATAAAAGACGTCAGGTGGTCCTGACATAAGCAAATACCTTGAAAATGGTGTGAAGGGATTTCAGTTGAGTAGTTTTTCCAGACAAGTTGTTTTTGTAGATAGTAGTTTTAATAGACAGGTTTGACGGTATATGCTTTTTAAGAACCAGTCGATTTGATTATTTGTTATTTCTGTATCTCTGTTTTCTTTCTCAGAGTCATGTCATGCAGCGAAGAGGCACAAAGCCATGTCACCAAGCAGTATGACGATGCCTGGGCTACACCACTACGAGGGAGGCCCCAGTCCCTCACCCTACCCACATCCTAACATGGCTGGCAACCCAGCAGAGTTCAATGGAGGTAGGACTCCTTCAAAATTATGTAAGCAAACTATTCAAATCATGAAATTACATAAAATGATATACATGTTAAAAAAACAAAAATACATATCAGTTCAGTTTAGTTCATTTATTCCAACACAACTTTAAAAACAACAACATTAAAATACATACATCGAAAAAAATACTAGACATAAACAGATTAAGACATTTAACAAACACAAATAAACAAAATTAAAGAAGTGTTGAGGAGTAGGTAGGAAGGCAATGCCTTATTTAAACCCACCCTTCAGGGAAATAATCTAGTGAGAAATATACATACAAGCACACACACTTAGCCTATGATACATGGAAGAAAGAGAAATTAGGACAGTGAGATAAGATGAACAGTCATTTATGATATCGAGTCACATAAAATGAATTTAAAAGAAAATATTTTATGTAACACATTGAAAAGAATGAAAGCAGAAAGTGGTTGGCGTTAACACACATAGTATTAATAGCTATTTATTTGGTCAAGTTGTGTGTAGGATTGAGAAAAAGTTACAACGATAATAAATAAAGGGAAGGCTGTTACCTTCATACTGTATACTTGATATGATTATTATGTGTGTTGTTATGTGAAGAACCCCTCTCATAAGCACACCTGCTTCTAATGGGTCCTCGCAGTTATTTTATATATGAAAATACATTGTATTTATGTTGTTTTGTTTTTATAATGGTTAAAATAATGAAGTGAAGGAGGAAAGGTGAGACATTATATTCTCTTTAAGACTGTACAGAGTTGATTCATCCATTTTTCTGCATTTGACTCTTCACAGCCATGAGACCAAACCCTAACGCCAACCCCAACGTGGGAGGAGGAGGAGGAGGAGGAGGACCCAACAACTACCGCAACTTCCCAAACTTCCCTCCCCAAGGAGGGGGAGGAGGAGGGCCAGGAGGGGGCGGGCCAGGAGGGGGCGGGCCAGGAGGGGGGCCTAACATGGCACCAAATCCCACCAGCTTCAATGGACCTATGATGCCCCAGGCAGATGATAACATCGCCACTACGGACATGTACCCTGTGGAGAAGCAGTTCAACCACGCGTTACCGGTAAGCTATCGCTACACTCAGACCTTACCGCTAGGTCAGGCAAAAGGAAGGCTCATCCTGAATGAAAGACATCACAGAATTTAGGCTCTCAATATCATTATGGGTAAGGCACAGCTTGAGCTTCAACCATATTACGCTATGTCAGGCAAAAGGCAAACTCCTCTTAGATGAAAGGAATAACTGCACATTCCGTTGTTGGTTTCAAAAGGAAAGTTTAATATTTGTTTTCCAGTTTTCTATTGCAAATAGACAATTATTGCTCATCATATTGTGCCCAGATATAATTTATTACTACATAAACATGAGATATACTTCTGAACTATTTATTTCTGTTTGTTCTCCTCAGCACATGGGGATGAACCCTACGCATCCTGGTGGGCCACCGCCCCACAGACACCCCTCCCCGATGTCTCACCAACGTACCAACCCCAACGGGCCAGGCACGCCCACCTCAGCCTCCATCGCCTCGCCCCGTTCCATGCACCCCACCAACCTCCGACCCCCTACCCCAGGAGTCCCCCACACCCCTGGCATGGGTGGCCCTAGCACTCCTGGGGTTGGGCCCATGACACCAAACATCAACATGCAGCCACATACCCCTAACAACATGCAGCCCCACACACCGGGAAACATGCAACCACACACACCCGGTAACATGCAACCACACACACCCGGTAACATGCAACCACACACGCCCGGCAACATGCAACCACATACACCGGGGAGCATGCAGCCACACACGCCTAACAACATGCCGCCGACGCCTAACAGCATGAACAACACCGCCGCCACCTCGTCTTCTACCTCCCTCAACCAGCAACCGCACACCCCCGGGGGTGCGTCCAACCCACCCTCACATCCCGGCATGAACAATGCCGCACCCCTGCCCCCCAACGCCCGCTCGCATCACTCACCCAACCCTGGCCCCCCACCACTCCCACCACCACCCACCTCATCCACCAATCAGCTGCCAGCATTACTAGGCCACACCCATGGGGGCGGGCCCCCAGCAGGAGCAACCAATGGGGACCCTCGGGGAGCCAGCGGAGGGCTCGGAGGGAACAGCCAGGTCAACGCTAGTCACAACCTGGACTTTGACCCTGCAGCGGTCATCGATGGAGGCGGAGAGGGGCAAGAAGGACTGGATGTAAGTAACCCCCAAGTACCCCCCTCACAAAGACTTCCACCATATCATGTTCATACAGGGTCTCACAACAATGCTATGCCTTAATAAAACCAACAAAATCATTTGATAAATCAGAAGCTGAATACTATTCCCCCACTTCCCATCAAATTGCAGCACATTCACATAAGAAGTCGGCTTGATAAAGTCAGTGGGAGGCGTAAACAGGCTTAGCACCGACAGCCTTGGATTTAGGAACGTTGGGATGTGATTGAGAGAATTATCAAACAAAAGTTTACTATCTAAAACCATGGATGAATTGCAAAGCCACCTTGCAAATTAAATGCATCTTGTCAAGCAATATTGCCATGACTAGATTTGATTGCTTTCAAAAGAGATGGGCCGAAGCACTCTGCACATTCCTCCTTCTCTTTATTTGCTATGGAAATGTTTGAGTAATGCATTGTGATATAATGTGGTTGCAATGACGTGTATGTTATTCTTGGTGATAATGAATGGCGTAAAACAACTCAATGTTTCTATTTTGTTGTCTCCTCTCTCCCTACAGTTATTACCAGACAACATGGTGGACATGGATATTCTTTCCATTCTCGGACAGAGCGACAATTCAACCGCAAACAACGACAGCGACGAACTCCTTTCATTATTTGACTCGTGAGAATAGCGCCACCAGTGTTTGAAATAGACTCATAAAGAGAGACAGATAGAGCATTAAGAGTGCACTGGCTAAGAGGTGTCTACAGAGCAAGCCTGTAACGTACTCGGCGTTGAATGAACATAGATCAGAGAGGAGGAACACAGGAAACCAGATATCTGAGGGAGATTATCCCAGAGACTTGATGCATGAGGGACGCGCAGACAGCATCGAGATGGTTTGTAGTGTGGTTGCCATGACGATGCATGGCTCCAACTTTGCGCCTCGTCATTAGAAAGCAGGAGAAGGTGACGCGTTGATGACGAACACACGTCAGGGAGATGCAACGCATCCGCTACGGTGTGCAGTGCCTATAAGATACCAGAAGCGATGAACGATGAGATGATAATGGATGATTCATGGGAAACTAGGGAAGTGAAACCTGCCAAAAATATGAAGCCCAGCCTGTGGAGAATGGTCCTCCAAAATGAAGAAGAAACGCAGGGAGAGATCGCCATGGGAATCAGTGACTGCCTGTCAACCATGGGGACTGTTCATCAAGTCTGCCAGTCAGACCTGCAAACTGGGCCATGCACTGAATTGTCAGGAAAATACAACAGATGTCTTCTTTTTTTCTTCTTCATTGCCATATTTCAGTTGTGTTTGTTGTATTATCAGCTCTGAGTTACAATCAAAGCCAGATGTGAAGTCTGTGAAATGACCAATAAGTGTCTGTGCATCTGTCATGAATAGAGATCAAGTTGTGTAACAGACGGACAGCCAGACAGACACACACATACACAGCCGTGTATTTGAATGACATGATTTGCTCACTTTGAAAACATCAATAACATCTAATTTTTGTCATGAAGATTTTCTGTCCACCAACCCTAAAACTCTGCAGCACACGGCCAGAGACAATCAAACGGGAAATACTCCTCTTCTTTTTTCCTCTGCTACTTACTTACTCCAGTGTTGGTGGCCAAAACCAAACATTTCTTTGACTAACTGCTTAAGATACTACCTCACTTGTGATGGAATTGGGACGACACATCTGAAAATCACTTTCATTTGTTTCTCTTCTTCCGTGAAATAAGCTAAGTCATGATTTTATGTTTGGCTTGATGCAACCACCAACAAAGGTTAATCACCAAGACTTCAATGTATAAGCTGCTTCATCATATGAAAGAGAGAAGAGCAGAGAAATTTCTCAGATGGTTTTCTCCAAAAGAAGGCCGTATTTGATCCAAAAACTGCGTGATTGTCATGATCTTATGCTCAGTGTCCAACCCAAATATGGGTTAGCGGAAAAGAAGATAAATTAATTGAAAATTATCCCATTTTTCAAATGGATAAAGGAAATCTGTGACACAAGATGATGACAAGTCAAATTTTCAAGACATTGCATAACAACTGTCATGTGCTTCAATCTGAGAATACCACTGGCTAGTTAGGAAAATACACAACAGAAAATCTTGACGGGCTGTTTCACAACTTGAGTTGTTGCCATCCTTATATCTGTGTGGATGTTTCATTCTCTTCCAATGTGTCTGCAAGCGATCACATCTCTCTCCATCACCAACTGTACATACTGAGGAAAGAAAGGAGATTGTCAGACATTCAAAACTCATCTCTACAACGAGTGCGTGAGGAGAATCAAGCAACTCGCAAAGTTTTGTATAAAAGACAAGTAAAATGAGTTTGTGAGAGAGAAAAGGGGAAATGATATTCCTTATTTTCTCTTTCTTTTGTGAAACATTGAATTGCTAACTTATTCCTGTATGTGCTTTTGCTGTAATTTATTTCTTGTAAAGTGTAAATTTTTAAAAGAAAGTAAATATTGTTTTCCTTTGTCATATGTATGAATCTCTTTTCTTTCTTTTTACAAGAAAGAAGGTATATTTTAATGAAACATTACAAAATGTGCGATGTGCTACTTAAGAATCATCTCTGTTCTCTCTTACATGCCATTTGTGCGGTAAGAGAGACACAGAGTCTGAGATATACATGAAGATATGACTGCATCCCATTAGTCTTTGGCCAAGCCTTGGTAGTATTCATGGACCAGCGTGCAAGCAACAAGCATTGGTTGTCAGCATGCTGAATGTCTGCTCTGCATTTCCCATGTTAAAGAAAACAAAACGACCAACTGAAGTAAAACCAGATCACTGCGAATGTGGGACCATGCAACAAATGACTGTACAATTGATGAATGTGCCTGAAATGATTTACTTTTGTTGGATTGAAGAAATCAATGCTTGTATGATTTTGTTTGTTATGTTTGAGCCAGTTGAAGTGACCACCTTATAGTGCTTACACAGAAGCAGCCTTATTACTCAACAATTCCATGTCCTAGCTCTGTAGATGCATTCCGTTAGGTTTACCCAAATGTGATTATATTTTCTGCAATTTTGTTGCTCGTAAACTGATTCTGCCCCCACCACCCGCCCCGCAAGTTTGATTGTTGCCAAAATGTGGTGTTAAAAAGTTCACTTTGTGCTTTGACCATTCGCCCCATGATGCAGCTGGTATGATATTGTAGATTTAAAAACCTTCTCTTTAGGGGCCTTTAATCCTTCTAAGAACAACATTTTGACATATCTGAGAGACAATGAGTTCTGTAACAAAATTATATTGATCCTGTGGAAAAAATTCTCCCCTTTTTTCAGCTGTTTGTAATGTTGAAGATAACAAGAAATTTGTCCTTTCATTTCTCTAAAACAAAGACAAAACCTGATTGAATTTTTATATCTGTATGTGGTGCTAATGTATCATTTTGCCACTGAAATTGTCACATGAATAAAAGAGTGTTTGTCCTTTGCTCTCTTGAAAAGTACGCCAAATTAATTAGTTGAGTTGTAGATGGAACCATCACCGGGGTGAAATTATTTTGTTTTTATTTTTAGGTTGACTTTTAAGTCTGCTATTGTCTGCCTTGTATTTCAATTTCAATAGAGTATTTTTGTGAAACTTGTCATATTTATTGCTTCAAGTAAAAAACGGTTGTCAACAGCATGTTTTAATATGCTTTAATGAGAGGTGAGGATGAACAGGTGAATGTGAGATGATTGAGAGAGGGTGTGTTTGTTTTTTGAGAGCGATCTATTCAGGATCGGTTTTATGATCCTTTTTGTGAGCATTTTTGCTCCAGTTTTGTATAATGTACATAATTGGCTCTTTACAGAGACTCTCTCTATTTATGCAGTAATCTTGACTTGTTATTTGATTGCTCGTCATGATGACTGTAAAATAATTCAAGAAGGCATTGTGACTGGGAGAAGCAGGATTTTTCTAATAATGATGATTGCTTTTCAAGACAGTTTTAATACTATGTGGGACTATTTGCTTTGTGATTATGACTGAGCTGTTTTCTTTGTCTGAAAGGCGATAAATCGCTGGTAATAATCTTAATGTATTCACTTGTATCTGATTTCTGTTTAATATTTCTTCCTTTGTAATAATGACCCTTTCTCGATTGAGGAACAAGAAGAGTAAAAGACCGTCTTTCCCATAAGATTGTATTTTGTTTTGTGTGTACATAGATTTGTTTGGTTGAAAGGCATAATCATTTTTTTCGTCTAGATGAACTTGTCTTCTCTTAGAGCGAGACGTTGTGTATGCATGTAGTTAACCTGGGTGCTTTCTCATGTACAGATGGTAATGGGTAGGGACTGCAAGAAATCCTGTGTAGGGAAAAGATTTGTTCTGTTTTGATAATCTGCAACCTTTCTGATTTGCAAGGTGCCAAATTAGATGCAGAGAGACGATGCCTGAAGAAATGTTGGATTAAGAAATAATTAAATGTAGCCCAAATTCTCTGCATTCAATCAATTAAATTTTGTGCTTGAAAGGTATCTGAAAGGTACAGGAATATTGGATGATTTGTGGAATCACGTTTGTAAGAAAATGAAAACCTGTGTACTTTTAAAATATGTATTATATCAAATGTCAAAATGAGGAGAATATGTCAAACATTTTCTTCTAACGAAACAGATATGTACCAACTACCTGTCGTGTTGTTTCATTATTATTTTTAAACCATGTGCTGTAAGCATTTTTACCCAACATTCCTTCATGTTTTTTATTTAAATATTTCATTTGAATGTGTCCTGTGAAGGTGATGGAAGGTAGTGGTGAAGATAACAGGACTTGTAAGTACGTCAGCATTATTCTGCTGTGACCACGGGCCCCATTCTTAATTGATTTTAAGAGCTTCAGAAGGAATCCTCAAGACATCGTTGAAATCAAGCAAGATCTGACCCTTGTGATGACAGCAGAACATGATATAGAGTCCCACAACCATCACCACCACTATTCCTTACCATTAACTAATAAATGATTAAGTTATACATGTAGCTACTTGTTGAATTTACAAGTTTCATTGGGTATGTGATGAAGCATGGATAAATTTAAATTTAAACTGTATTTAAAAGTGATTCAGCTTAACCCATGTGATATCATTTACAAATTAAACATGCAGATATGAGGTGATTTCTTTGAGGGAAATAAGTATAGAATCTATGCAAGATATTAGTGAACATCTTTCCCACCATGAATGCACTATAAACTGATTCCTGAGTCTAGCATTATATCCATACAGCAGTTTGTCAAATTAAGCTTGGCATACCGATCAATTGATTCATTTTCACCTTGAAGTATTTAAACCGAGATTGAGGTGTTAAAACAAAGGTTAAAAAAAGAAAATAATCAAAAGTAAATTTGTGTTTGATTGTTTTTAGAAAGGCATTTCAGTCTTTTAATCCTTAACCAAAATCTTAACTGGCATTTAATCTATCTGTCAATCTTTTTTAGTTGTCAGTACTTTGGGTGTTTTTGTTGTTTGTTTTAAAATCTAAGTTGATAATGGTGATAATAATTGTTTCACCCTCTTGAAGCAAAGAGGAAAAAATGTATGCAAAATGTAATAAAAGAACACCTTGAACATAATTGCTAATGCTTGCAGGAACATAACCAGTAACCCAGGGATTCATCTACTTTTTTGCCCTCATAAAATTGTTTGCATTTGAAGTCAATCGCTACCACCGGTGAGAATCTTGCTTCTGGAGATTAAGTTGCGGTATATTCTCAGTGATGGGTCTTTTTGTTATTGCCTGTCTGTTGAACAGACCACTCAAATGGAAATGTATTCACAATGTTCGTCTCCCCTTTATGATAATATGTACCACAGTTACAATATATTGAGAGTAGTGATAAAGATTACTGGCTCTTGATCACAGCAGAATAATTAGGAGGTTATCATAGATCTCGTTACTGTTTGATTTCAGGATGACGTGAAGGAATCATCTAAAATGATCTACATGTTGTCATGGAAACCAAGCCATGATGACAGCATAAAGGTTCTGCCATGATAATGGATCCTGTAGTCTTTATCACTATTTACCATTTCTTTTAAAAACAGCCAGCTTGTTGTACCCAAGAAGTGAAGGCGTGCAATTTTTAAGTATTGATTGTTGCTATGACGGGCAATGACATCCCTTGGTAAAGTGATAGAGATACATGTTGGAAACTTGCCTTACCACGGGCCATTAATGTAAGATCAAGGATGCACTCAATGATACTTCTTAGATTGATTACTGGCTCTAAACATGCTTACATTTCCCGTCACATATACAGACCTGTTCCTAGGGTTTACCAGACATAGCAACAATATATTTTCAACTGCAGTTTGAGAGCAAGAACCCAATTTGAATACTTTGCTGTGCTAACTTGAAAAACCAACTTAATTTTGTTTGCCCAAGTTTGGTCAGTGATCTCTTGAGTGGAGTAAAATTGAGTCGGATACATCGCCATAGCAATTATACTTGTAATGAATATTTTTTGAAGGTTTAAGAAACATGAATCCTTTAAACGATTGAAGCTGTGGCTCCAATATCAAGATTATATCCTCCAACTATTTCTGTTATGTTTATTATGTAATTTCAAATGTTAATGTGTATAATAATTTCAGTAATGAAACTTTTATGTCTGTTGTCTGATCAAGCAGTAACATTTTTTAGCATTCTTTCAAGAAATATACACTCAATTTACAATTATGTGAATTGTGTTCAATGATGTGCGAATGACTAGGTAAACAGGACAAAAACAGCATAAATTTTTTGCAGACTTCAGTATATGTCTTACAATGACCCTATATAGCAGTATTACGGACAAGACACATATAAACAAGTCTATTAATATTTATTTGTTAATTTGGGGGGAAGGGGAGAGTTTTAAAAACTGACCTTATGTGTATTGTTCTTACTTTCTTGTTTGGTTTTTGATGTTCAGAGAAACAGTATTTGTAGCAATACCTGCTCTGTACCAGACCGATCAACCAATCAGAGCGTTTGTTGCTGATCTTGAAGGCGTTGGAGATTAACGTCTATTGGGACGAGATGACCACTTTGTGAATATTACTAGAATATTTGTCAAGATGGAGAGAGAAAAGAGAAAATATATGAATTCAGGTGAATATGGGCTTATTTCTCTTGTCTTATTTATGTACAGATGTGGAAAACAAGAAAGAAAAAAAGGTAGTTTGTAGAAGAAATGCTGACTGCATTTCTCGTGTTGCCATTCAATATTTATCTAATAAACAAAAATACATTGAAATATTTTCTGTGTGTTGTACCATTTCATTGGTAATTTCTGCATGTATGTTTTCATATGTTACAAACAGGGTGTAAAAAGAAGAGGGGGGAGGGATGGGGAGAAAAAAAGCATAAAGAGAGGGGAGACATAGGCAGAAATGAAGGAATGAGAGAGTGAAGGAAAAGGTGAGAGAGAGTGAAGGAAAGGCTGAGAGAGAGTGAAGGAAAGGGTGAGAGAGAGTGTAGAAAAGGGTGAGAGAGAGTGAAGGAAAGGGTGAGAGAGTGAGGGAAAAGGGTGAGAGAGAGTGAAGGAAAGGCTGAGAGAGAGTGAAGGAAAGGGTGAGAGAGAGTGTAGAAAAGGGTGAGAGAGAGTGAAGGAAAGGGTGAGAGAGTGAGGGAAAAAGGTGAGAGAGAGTGAAGGAAAGGGTGAGAGAGAGTGAAGGAAAAGGTGAGAGTGAAGGAAAGGGTGAGTAGAGTGAAGGAAAAGGTGAGAGAGAGTGAAGGAAAGGCTGAGAGAGAGAGTGAAGGAAAGGGTGAGAGAGAGTAAAGGAAAGGGTGAGAGAGAGTAAAGGAAAGGGTGAGAGAGAGTGAAGGAAAGGGTGCGAGAGAGTGAAGGAAAGGGTGAGAGAGAGTGAAGGAAAGTGAGAGAGAGTGAAGCAAAGGGTGAGAGAGAGTGAAGGAAAGGGTGAGAGAGAGTGAAGGAAAGGCTGAGAGAGAGTGAAGGAAAGGCTGAGAGAGAGTGAAGGAAAGGCTGAGAGAGAGTGAAGGAAAGGGTGAGAGAGAGTGAAGGAAAAGGTGAGAGAGAGTGAAGGAAAGTGTAGTGAAATGGAAATAAAAGCAGACTGGTTGTAAATGAGAAAGGAAGAGACTGAGTGACCAACTATGAAATACATCAGAACAGAAGTGGTAAAAGTGAGAAACAGATTTACAAAAGACAAAGAAAGGAGGAAAAATCAGGAGAGACAACAATCTGGGAGGATACATAAGATAAGTTGATTGACTGAGTGTGGTAAAGTGAGATGAAGAGACCTGTGATACAGAGAGGGGGCTGAGGAGATATGGAGGGAGAAATGATAGAGGGGAGAGAGAGAGACAGACAGACAGACAGATAGACAGACAGACAGAGAGGGGTGGAATGAAGGAGGAGTGAGATAATAATGATAAATAAATAAAAAATGTGAATTGCATCAAAAGGAGGAATGAAAACACTGGAGAGTTGGATTATTTCCACAAAATTGTTCTTTATTTTGCAATGCATTCTCCCTATTGCAATGAACATGACACTACCATACAGTACAAAAGATTCAGTTACACATTAAAAAAAAACTCATGCAATGTAATCACATTCAAGGCTAATACACATAATAATCTTTCTCTTTATTTCCAAAATACATCTGTGATTTCTGCAAGCGAGGCCATTCAAAACAATTCTCAACCAATATTTAATCAACACTTCACATTTCACTTTAAAAACATTGCAAATTCAGCAGCAATTGTCAAAGATGTTTCCTTCCATGGTCATTACCATATTCTTTCATGCAATCTTTCATGTCGTGTTTCATATATATCCCTCGGGAGAAATCTATTTGTAATTCAGTATTCACTTACAATATGAATGACCACACATAATGTATTAACTATTATATATTTTACCTGTGTGAAAGAAATGCATTCAACCCCCCCCCCCCCCCCCCAAGGCCAAAGAATGGACTCATGTTATAATTTTCTTAAACATAACAAACAATAGATGTAAATGCGATGTAAAACAATTCAGGAAAATCTTCAGTTTCAACAAGTTAAAATGAACACATATTTATATTTCTATATCTTTGATAATGTAAAAGAATCTTAAGAACATCTGAATATACATGTATACATAAAATATTTTCAAGAAATTTGTGTTAAAATCACATATGATAGCTGGCATTAAAATTAATGGTGTTTCTCTTTAGACTCTACACTTATGTTTATTCATGAGTTCCAAGTTTGATCTTGAGTTCAAGGTTTTTGTTAGTACACCAAACCATGGCAAGAAGTTATCAATAAACATATTGCATAATGTGATATTTAACAGTCCGTATGAAACTATGTTGTAACAATCCTGGGACCATATGTTCTTGGTCACAGGTGGCATATATCTTTTGCAGGCTTATAAAATAAAGTTGTATAAATACCAATGCATACAGAAGAAAAGAACTGTTCCATCAGAATAAAGGAACTCCAAATTGATGTTAAAAGAGTTTGCATGGAAATTTACATTATAAATGTACTTTCTGTTGGGTTATCTAATGACAAAGTCTTGTGATAATTTTGAACATCGCTATCGAAACAACATTTCTTGTCGGGTTTGTGGTAAGAGAATGATTATGAAGGAAATGGGAGATTACAAAAGGATATCTCCAACTTCACAGTGTACTTGAAACAGAAACCAAACATGACAGGCAGACACCAACACAACATGTTTTTCATGCTGTATTTCAATTAAACATCATTTTAAAGTTTCATATTTTACCAACTTGACTTATATGTTGTCTGCAAAAGGCATACACTACCTGTGAGGAAAGGTACCCTCTCCCCTCCCCTCTACCCCCCCCCCCCAAAAAAAAAAAAAAAAAAAGAACAAGAAACAAAAGCAAACACATCCTCAAAGCCTGCAAGGAGCTTGGAAAGTAAACACCACAGAGGAAGTTATCTGAATTTTTGTTCCAATTACAGCATGCTTTGGTCGACCAGCACAGAGGTATTTTGTAGAATTAAGAAGGCCCACTGACACTTACAAGAGTAGACTCACTCTCAATGAAGCATTTCTGATCATAATTAGTACTCATCTATCTCTGCAGTGATAGGGAGTTTGAGATGGCCATAACTGCGACTATGACATGGAATGTGCATGTACAATTTGAACATCCAGTTTGGTGAGGCACTATCGCATCATTCATTGTGTATGTCAATTGTATTGTTAAGAGAAGCTGTCAGTCAAAGTCACAGTCATGGGAATCCAAAAACTCTCCAATGTAAGCTATTTCAATGCATCAAAATCAAGTCAAATTTTGCAATAAACAAAATAATGCACCTAAACTCTCACAAAGACTACAATACATCAATACACTAACTATAAGGAAGCAGAGCTTGAAAGAATCTGAACAATCTGTACGTGAATGACATCTTCAATGATATTCCTTAAAAGCTGTACATGCAAACTTCTAAGCAATATTGGTGGTAATCTAATATTCTGTCCAGTATTTCCCATCCAGGTTTTAATACAGGAATTCAATATAAGAAAATATTTGTTCATCTTTAGTATGTACACAACATCACTTGAACTAGTTAAGACAGAGTACACGCAAACCGATGAATAATGTATATATTCTCCACAAAGAGTCAAATTTAAGGCACTTACATCTTTACGATAAAATGTGAACTCCATGATTTGCAAGAATTTTTCCAGCAGAGGTACAAATAATTCACAAAATCTGAGTAACATCAATATGCATTATTTGGTGTTGTACATGCATGTTTAAAATGTGATGTCACTTAGAAACTCCTCAAAAAAAGTTTCAATACTCGAGATCAATGAAATATATTACACAGGGGATCAGAATAATGAAGTCTCTACAATGCAAAGAGAGGCAAATTAAGAGCCCAGGAGAAATCGTCATTTTTCCCTCAGAAAATGCTATTATTTTTCAACAAGTTGTGAGATGCCTGCAATGAATTTGGAAGAAAACAGGAGCAGTTTCTTTGAGACTTTCAATGTTTCCAGTGAGATGAATGATCAGAATTGACTATGAAATATTAAAAATCATGTGACTACATAATGCTTTGTACTGAATTTGAAATCATGATTCAGAGAAAATTAAGAACATGAACAAAGCAAAATACACTGAAGGATTTTGAATTGGGAAATTCTATAATTGTGGTCCAACTAAAATCTTCACTAACAGTGCTATCAAAGCCTTGAAATAACCTCATTCAAAATCTAAACCTATTGATCTTATTTTGTTTTTCTCAACTTTTGTTCTCACAGATTTCTCCAACGAATGTTATTTCTTCACCAATTGAAAAACGGAAAAGGCCAGAAGTACAAAAAAAAGTTTTATCAAATCTGGAATCTCATGAGTAGGTGCAAAATAGTATATTAAGGCTAACGTATCTCATACCGAAATTTTAGCCACATGAAGATTGTGAGCAGAAATAAGAATATGTAAAATTTGTAGACAAAGATTATAAAAGAACTCAAAAACACTAAAATATGAATGCTAAGGTACAGGGCATGCAGCGTATGTACTTGTATCATCAGACTCAGCTTGCTCATCAGTCTAAGTGAGCTACATCTCTTGTTCCTTGAGATCACAGAGCTGAGATCAGAGATCTTAATCTTGGGCTTGCTCTTCCTCCCTCACCTCCTGTAGGGTATTTATTCCTTTCAACGTGGCCAGATCTCAACTGCATTTGGAAATGACTCATTCTAGCAGAATACATTTCTCATAAAAAACAAATCCTCACATTACTTTTCACCAGCACTTCCTGCCATTTGGACCTCTGCCATTCACAACAGATAGATGGAACTCCAGTTTTAAAGGTCGTGTGGCTCTTTTGACAAACGTCACAAAACACTGCATGGACCCTAATGATAACATGTATGCAATCACGCAGCCACAAACAAAACAAAAAGCTTCACAAACCTTTTCAGAAAAGTAAAAAACTCTGTTTACATTTGAAATGACCTGTTTAGTAATGACAAAAGTCTAGATTCATATACCATATTGGATTGGTCAGTGCATCAGTCAGCTAAGCCCTGCTCTCCTTAACGCATCACAGTGGTGTGGAGAGCCATGAAGAGCGCTGGGTTTTACATATTTTCTTTTTTAACCTGCAAAACGTCCACACTACCTTTAAAGTACAATTCTGTGGGAGTTTTTTTCTCGGGGGTAGACACATTTGTTGCAGTATTTCTGTAGTTTAGTACATGCTGTCCAATGCATGTGGATATACCATACACAAAACAAATACAAGAACATCCAACTTTTCAGGGCTATTACAAAAGTATAACTTAACAGTCCTTTAAAGGACTTACACATGGTGTACAATGAATCTTATCATTTTAATATCAGGCAATCTCACAATATGTGGCAATGTTGATCCAATAAAATGTTCCTGCTAATCTAACATATGAATATCATGGCAAAAATTCATATCTGGAAAAGATGTATAAAATAGAGCAATTTTAAAGTGAAGAGTATATACAGTGATCTTTTGCAGTACAAATTTTGTTCATGATATTTTGACAAGGAATAAACATGAAAGGCACATATTTTCCAACCTCCTACTTGATCGATATGTCTTGTAAGTCTACATAGAGCTGATCTCAAGACTACATCTTCTAAAATTGTCATACATTAATTGAAATCTGTCCAATAAAATCCACACTGAGCAAGACAGATAAATGTTCATGATAAGAAGGGCAAGTATGTAAGAATGGTAGAATGACACTATCAAATAGCTTGATATCAATAACAACCAGGGCCAATTCCACATGGGGATCCAGAAACACCTGTTATACTTATGAACATTAGAATCTAGAAAATACAAGGCAAAGGTTATCAATATATTTCATTTCAGGCAAGAACTGTTCAAACTCTGTTTATTGACAAGCGATCTACAAAGATGTCAGATGTTGGTCAACGGTGTGACAGTCAATACAGATTGGGTGATATCATATACCGATACAAGCTGGTTGGACAGATTCAGAATAGGTCCATTTAAGAGGGTCACATCCATATAAACAACAGCTTGGACTAAGAGTTCCATCAAAAATTCCGAATATCTTGGTCTATGGATTCCAATCTAATATAGAATATAGGACAGTCTAATGATTGAACACAGCCTAACTTAGGTCATGGTCTCAATGGAGTTGCTACAGTGGTCAGTCAATTCCAGTTAGATCAATGATTTGGTTGATACATCGTAAAGAGTCACAACTTGGTCAATGACTTGGTGGTCGATACACTGTGGTCAATGCCCGCTCGGTCAATGAGTTGGTGGTTGATACATTACAGTCAGTCCCAGCTTGGTCAATGAGTTGGAGGTCAATACATTGTGGTCAGTCCCAGCTTGGTCAATGAGGAGGTGGTGGATGATGCTTGAGAGATCCCATCATATACAACGTCATGTTGATCTCGTCCTTGAATGCAAGCCTGCCCAGCTGGGAGTGCGAGGCCTCGCTCCGCGCCTTTGACCCGATACACATCCGGTACTGCTCCGGTGAAAGCCCCTCTGAGCACTCCTTGGGGTGGTATGTATGGAAGATACCAGCGTCGGGAACCCGGATCACCTTGACCTCTGACTGCAGGTACTTCCGGTACAGGTACACATCCTCCCCACCCCACCCCTTCATGTCCACATCAAAGCCCTTGATGTTGAGGAAGTCTGAGCGGTACTGGCACGTCATCCCGAAACCAAAGTCGCGCCAGAAACCCGAGTCCTTGTGGATGTGGAACTGCTGCTCAGTCTCATGAGGCGTCTGCTCGTGAGCAGAGAAGACGATATCTGGGTTGTAGAGGCTGAACACGATGGGGTAGTACACTGTGCGGCCAGCAATGGTGTAGTAGCGACAGTGCTCCAGGAACTCGTTGTTGAAGGCAACGTCAACGTCGCAGAAGAACATGAGGACATCCGGTCCATCCCAGCTCCGTACGCCTTCCTCGAGCCCACGCCCTCGTGAGAATTCACCCGATAGGGTGATGATCTTATAGTTATGGTACCTGTACGGTTCCGTGAATTGTTCTAGAATGTTGTGGATTTCATCTAAACCCTCATTGCCAAAGTACACTATAGTGAGGAAGACATGGATCTTGGTTTCCAGGACAACTTTCTGAAACCGCTCCATAAATGTTCTGAATTTCTCAATTCTCCCTGATAAACTCATGATGATATTGATAACTATTCGACTAGTGTCGACTATTTGCGATTTATATTTCTGCAGCGGCGCAAATGGCCGTAAAAGCTGCACGCTGTAGTAGTAATGCTCATGTGCACCCCTAAACACAAGATTATAGTAAGTGCCGACAGTCCGATCTGTCCTAAATATCCCATCAACGAAGTTATCGATGCTGAAATCCTGCGTGGTTTCCTTGCGCTTGTTGAGTTCATCGATGGCGTAGTAGACGGCCTCCACTAGCTCCTCCTTGCGGTCACCCTTGGGGCGTTGGGACGGCCGGTGGGACAGCCCTGACTCCATGGAGTACACCAGCTTGGATGTCAGGCTGCTGAAGGGAACCATGTCGTACTCATCCTTGAGCTGTCTGTCTCGATCCACCTTCCCCATCTGCTTCTGGATATGACTCAGCAGGTCACGCCCTTGCTCCCGGTCAAAGTACTTGGCTAATCTAGCGGACACTGCTGCCTCCCCTGCGGCCATCGGCTCCTCCAACTGCTGGATGTTCTCTACATACTTGGTCAGCTCCGTCTTCAGGTCCAGGATCTGCTGCTTGAGGGCGGCGATCTCTGTCCGATGTCGCTCCTCCTGCTCACTGAGTGCCACCATGCAGTCCTCCTTGCGCTGGGCGTCGCTGTTACTGACGAAGGGCTGTGATTGGGCCAGGAGGTCCCGTACTGCTAGGCGGCCATCGCTGATGGAAGTGGTGCAGGTCTCCAGCTTAGCCAGCAGCACTAGGAAGGCCAGGCAGATCAGGAGGCCAACCTTGATCAAGGTGCGCATGGACGGCACCCGTAGACCCATCCTGGCTCCTCCTCCCTCTCTGGGGCTCGCTCCTTGGCACGGCTCTCAGCTCCACCTCTCAGATCTCAGGCTACTAACCATCGTCTTCCATCCAACGCTCCCTGCACAACATAAAAAAAAAGAAGAAAAACATTAGTCACAATCAATATGGATAATTCTCTTGCTGTCTTTACAAATTTCCATCTACTTCACTCTGTCTTGTCAGCCCTGCACAAGAACAAAACCAGTTGAAATCTGTCTGCATAACCTCTCACAGTCTTCATCATCTACTTTAGCTTGTTTGTGACCCCTGCACAGGATATTAAAAAGACCAAAACAGATGGAATCTATCTGTGTGAGCTCTCACAGGCATTATGCATTTTCATATTTACTTTATAATTGATCTTGTTACCCCTAAACCATCAGTCAACTCCTACTGTCTACTCAGATCACCTGTCTGTACAGACTACCAGGTACTCAACTTGAATTTGTTAAGAGAAAATGGCATGTCCTTTACACCTGTCTATAAAGACCATGTGTCCACTGATCCCACTGTTTCTTCTTCCCCTGGGGTGATCTTTATAGGCAGGTTTGACTGTACTGTGACAAACTGACAAGCACCTGTTTGGGCATACATGTAGAATGGATTCTCTCTATCTGAATATATGTATAGCTTCTGTCCATCACTCTTAATCTCCCCTTTACTCTATATCTTTTTCTCTATGCATACTCTGTATGTATCTCTCTTTCATCTGTCTCTTTCTCTCAAGATATTAATGTTTCTCTGTCTCTGTATCTCTCTCTCTCTCTCTCTCTCTCTCTCTATCTCTCTCTCTAGCACCCTAGCTAACCTCATCTCTTCCCTCCTCGACATGCAATGCTCTTTGCCTGTGATCCTGCCAGTTGTTTTGCAGAGACAGGTCTCAGGTCATGGTCATCTGGTGAGTGCTAGCTCTGCACCCCTCCAGGGTCCTGGGAAGCTACTCAAGGTAGCCATCTATCTATCCATTCACAGAGTTTAACATTCCACCTTGGACTACTTGTAGTATACTACCAGCCATGCTGCTCTCCTTCCAAAGTGCATGTACAATAAGTCACTTGCATTAAGGACTCTCGCAAGGATTAGTTTGATGCATAGTTGAAAATTTGTGTGAGCTTCTTTTCATTTTCTTTATTAGCATTATTCACCAAGGGTAGCCCCTTCCGTGGCTGAACACTGTTCTACCACGGCGTCATGTTTGGGGGTAGTTAATAACCTAGCAAATTTCAGTCTTTGCTGGCAATTTTAGAAAGAGCACAATATTTTGCACAATTGTTTTGCCAGTGTGTATGGCCGGCCCTACAGGCTGCCCTCCTTCAAAAGGGGAAGTAAAATAAATCACTTTGCAGTACTGACTAGCACTGATGACTCTTATCATGATTGGTATGCAAGTTAATATGCAAACTGTGCCAATATTGTGAAATAATTTACATTCATATATATGTATGTTACAAGAAAAAAATGCAAGTGTTACTTTTTATGTTTTTATTTTTATAACATGAAAACAACACTGGGATTTTTGACAATCCCAAAGACTAGCTATGACTAGTATTGTACAGAACGTTTGTTTTTATTGCATACTACAAATTATCAAGACATTTATCTTGAGCCAGTAACCCTTTCAGTACCGTGTCATGTGTAATAAGTCAATAGGCTTTTCCTGGCTTAGTACAGGGAGGGTTTAGACATCCCCTTCAGAAGAGAGATTTCTTTCAAGACTTCTTCGTGATCTTATTTCTCTACATGCCGCAGCTCAATACTGAAGTGCAGAAGGTGTTGCCAAATCAAGACACATTTAAGCAACTCAATCTCTCTGCAAGCAACTCGCCAGTCCATAATGTAGCTGCCTTCCCCTAATGAAGCTGACACAGAGGTGTGAATACATGAACAAAGAATAGGCACATTCCCTGACCTTCTAGCTAGCCTAGGGTCCAGGCTGTGGAGCATATACATTTATTTCCTTTGCATTCACAACTAAGTCTGGACACATAGACTACGCACACTAGCTCCATCCCTCTTTGTGTGTCAAAGAAGCACAGAATTAAAGGCTAATCTGGATTTTAAGACTAAATTATTAAAATAGGAAAATCTGTCCAGGGTCTTGAGAATAGGCTATATTCAAGCCTGCTGTCACTATGTAAAAAGCTGTCTAGAAGGCCATGCTGAAGACAAATAGAAATTCGACGCATGAAAAAGCACCCACACAAACAAATATTTTACTGTTACACTCACTCAGATTTCACAGATTTTGCTGAGAAGATATTACTCTCCATGATCATTCTAATCTTTGGTTCCCCAAGGAATCTTTCTGTCCCTCTCACTCCCACCAATCCCCATACCAACGCCATCCTCACATGAAACTCCCTTGAACACTTTACCAAAGCTTACAATTTTTACAAATTTATTTAATTTCAGGCATTCCAATTATCTAAAAACACGCCACAGTCAGTGGCTGTTCTTCTGGATAGTCATCCAAGCATATTACATTGCAAAATTCAAATACCTTGGAAACCATACTTCTTTGAATTTACGTAAAATAACACATAAATCTACATTGAGTGAATACACTCAACAGATTTATAGGGCTGTTCCTAGTCTACATTGGCTCTCAGCCATTAGCACTAATCAATCAATATTAGTCCCTATATACATGTAACTAGCAGTAACTTTGTTTGGGTGGCAAGCCCAGTTCATTATATTAATTATGCATCAGAAAAGTACTTCCAAACTTCCATGGCTCTGCAAATCAGAATAAATCTTTTATTATGAACAAATTTTGACTCGCAAGAGGGTCACAAATAATCTGGCACATAAGCCCTAGAAAATATATTTCTTTTTGGTTTCAGGTGAGTTTTGTCAACCTTTTTCATTGGTTGTGGTTAATCCATTTCTTCTGTTCCTAGGGATTTTATTCAATAAGGAATGAACTTTTCATTTCATTGATGCATGTAAGGGTTTTTTACATTCACAAAAAAATCTTTTTACAAAATCAGTTTTACAAAATTTTCACACCACTTACACAGGCCAGAAACCACCCAGTTTGATTTTGTTTGCAAGCACGCTGCCACATGTACGCAGAGTATCTGTACATGTGTAGAAGGAATTAGTCATGGGCAGAAAACATGTACAGTTGCCATGTTTTGTGTGTGGCCATTAACACTGGCAAAAAAATGCAATGTTTCAAGAATGTAAGAAACATCCACTCCATCACAATTTGTTTGCGATTTCACAAATATAGCAAGTTTTGTTGGCAGTGTGAATGGTCCTGATCACGACCCACTGTTCTACAGCTAAAACTGTGCAATATGCAGTTTGATTTTTCACTGATTTACTCTCCATTCTCATCATGAAGAGCTGACCATCTGGCCAATTATACAACCATTCTGGACTTTTGAGGTAGTTTTAATGAAAGTTGGGTGAAAAGAATTAACTGAATTATAGAACCAGCCATGACCTGTCTATCAACCTGTACGATGTGATCACCTTACCTCTTTCACACTCACAACAAACATAGTACAAAACAATGCTTCCAGTAATTGTCATCTCCACCAATGGGTTAATGCACATCCCCATCTTTCACACGCACTGAATACATAGTATCCACAAAGCTGTGTACATTTCCCTACCTCTCCAAATTATTCTTTAATTCCCAACCTGTCTGTAAGGTTGTACATTACACATTCAATGAGAATAGTGCTTCCCTTTTCACACCTTACCATCATCAACTCACAGCCACGTATGCACAAACTGCCTGCCACATTATACCTTGATTGGATGAGGACACCTCTATACAACGATGTGTCTGAACAGGTCATTAGATGAGGGCTAGCAATGCTACATGCACTTTCCAACAATCAACACATTGTACACCATTGAAAGTATGTCATTAACAGAAAGTTCTACTTCAACATGACACGTACATTACCAATGACATGGAAGAGTTCTTTCTTAGCTTGGCAGGAGCACCCCACTTTTTCCTAATGTCTCATGTTATGATGAATTTAGTCATCACAGCACTATCGACACGCAATCTATTGGTATAAATGCCCCCCCCCCCCCCACAACTTAAATCAAACCTCACTTGATACATGCACAATGACAGAGGTTTTGGTATGTCCTGCTCACCAGAATGCTTCTAAAGAGCACAGCATGGACCACCTGTACTACACAATTCTGTGCATGAAAAACATGACGATAACAATCAGTCAAAGTCAGTGACACATCAAAAATGTGAACAGTTGAATATTAATACTATATGCACTTACCGGTACCACAAGCAATATCCTCAAATTGTAAAAAAAAACATTGCAATTTGAATGCGTGAAGGCCTAAAGCACAAATAGGCCTACAACCTACTGCATACCATGTTGAAGCTCATATACAAATAACGCCCTATGGCAACTTCGTTGCAGAGGCATAAAAAAATTGTCTACAAGGACTGCGTTCTTGGCAAGGTTTACGTCAGCTCTACAAATGAACAGCGATATCCAAAATTTGCCTGTATACCACACTGAATGCTATAAATGTATGTGTGTAGGCCTACACATGGCACTGATAGCAGCATATTCTATACATACAAACATATACTCATACATGTGATACATCTAGCTCAGGTATCAAATTACTGTCTATATTCACAAGGCAAGCAGTCATTTTATCTGCATCCTGTTTACACAGGAAAGCACCCAGCGCTGAAGTTTGGCAGCGCTTAGTTTGGCGTGTCACATGCCATGCGTCGGAATCAGACTCAAGCCGGCAAAATAAAGCGTTATTTCCTGATATGAGAGATCAAGACTCAAGTTGATACTACAAAATTAGAAATCGCCCCTTCATTTTGCTCTCCCACACTGGGGCAGTGAGAGCTCCTGCTTATTACTATCAAGTAATGCAGTCTGCTGTTTTCCACATGATGTGTATTACAAACTTGCTAACATGGGAGAGTACCAGAAAATATGTAACTATCAAGCAATCTAGACCAAGATTTTGTGCAAAGACTTCCCAGCCAAAAAGCACAAGTTGTCATTTCTTTTTGATAAAGACACACTAACATGTAGATTTCTATTTTCTGATAGGGGGGGTGACATGTACTCCAAATTAGCAGGTTAGTTTGAAACGGTTGTCTGATGAGGACAGCCCCTATGGGTAGACCATGTGGACCACTCAAATGGTTAATCCTTTAAGTCCCATAGGTAAACAAACACGTTTGGTAATTGACATGGGACTGATTGGTATGGTATTGAAATGGTTAACATGATGATCTGATAAAAGAGCTCAGGTGCTAGTCTTATCTTCCAGACACAAGTTTTGAGAAAGTGTCACAACTGAGTCTGTGTATGTAGACTAGTCTCATGTGACAGAAAGCTTCATGTCTCCTCTCCAAATCAAAAGGGGAAGTGAAATCTGAACTGATCCTACGTTTAAATGGTTCATGTCATTGTCACTAACTGTTTATTCCCACATTTCCCCTTCCAAAACATGAATTGAAATGTATATCAGCTGGATTCAGGGGATGTGTAGATAACTTCAATCTAGAATAATAATACAGGGATATTTCTCCAACTTTGTCACGATTGTTTATTTCCACATTCCCAGTATAAAAACACAAATTGGAAACTATTTCAGCAGAATCCAGGGAAATGAGATCACTTCCATCAAGAATAATACTATTAATAGTCCTTAAAGGCACAGTTGCTCTTTTGCAGGCCTATAATATGCAGGAATGTAAATTTTAATTTTCTCACAACTTAGGACAACAAAGGTTGATATTATGTGGAATCTTTGAAGATCAACATAATGAAAAGGTGCTGATTATTAGCCATAGTTAGGTCTACATAGTATCCATTTGCATGACGGATGTTCCAAGGGCTGTTGCCAAAAAAATGTTGGGGCAGTTTAACATTCTTGTTAGCACAGATTTGCTCACGCAATTGTGGGATATTTGTACGTAATTGAATGTTGCTGAGAGTTTGCAATTTTTTTTTCTCATATAAGTTTGGACATGGTGTTCGTATCAAATGAAATCTACACTCTCAAATTCCCTGGTGCTCCCCCTAAACATGGACACTTCTTGCCAAAAAATTTCCTGACTTTCACCATAGTCTCTGAGGCCAACTGGTGGGATAAAACACTCATAATTTTTTAAAAAGTATTTCTTCACAAGCAAATAAGTCTCAAATAGGCTTTTGGTGAAAAGTTTTTTTTGTGTGTAAGTGAGCCTAAGGAGGTAGGAACAAGAATGGAAATGCTTATTTAAAGGGCATACTGTACTGGGAAGGCAAAAAAGCCTTCAAAAGGTAATTGCTGGCAACCTTCTTGCCAATGGTCTTAAATTCATGTATTGTCAATTTTAGGAGCTTGCTAAAAGTTATTTGCCTTCAAATGATGTACATTTGGAGCAATGAGTGATTAAATCACAAATCCTCAAAATGTTCGGCCCGAACATTTTGAGGATTTAATCATTAATCATTAATTACTCCAAATGGGGATCATTTGAGGGAAAATAACTTTCAGCAAGCTTCTAAAATGGACAATACATGAATTTAAATTGGCAAGAAGGTTGCTAACAATTACCTTTTGAAGGCTTTTTTGCCTTCCCAGTATAGTATATGCCCTTTAAGGTCTGGAGGCTATCACATTGTCCTTACCGTTCTTACACAACCATGCCCACCATGGCTGTATCCTGACAGACACAACACTACACAGGGGCAGAGGCCAACGCACTCTCACAGGTACGAGATTCCTCTCAGCCACTAATCAGGGTCCTGTCTTTTATGATTGATCACAACTTGACAAGCAATTGGTATGAATCCTAACTCTGTGCATTACAGATTAGATTTGTGAGTGATTGAGATTAATCAGGGCCATGTCTTTTAGGATTGATCACAACTTGACAAGCAATTGGTATGAATTGTAACTCTGTGCATTAGAGATTAGATTTGTGAGTGATTGAGATTAATTGCAACTCTTCGTGGCCCTGGTAATAGAGCTGTTTTCATTGTAAAGAAGTTAGAAATTACACATACTGAGTAAAAACCCTCGGTCACAACGAAAGGTGTGCGTAGGAACTTGTCTTCTAACTTGTGCCATACATGGCCCTGTAATTGAGCTGAGTTCATTGTAAAGAAGTTAGAAATTACACATCCTGACTCTCATTAACCTCGGTCACAACAAAAGGTGTGCGTAGGAACTTGTCTTCTAACTTGTGCCGTCCTTCGATTGCACATTTCTTTAGGAGAACTCTTAAACCTGTACATTGTAGGTAGCGGTGTGCTTTTCCATGGAAGCTCTACAATGTTTTACATTTCATAAACACGCTCTAAGTTGCACAATATGGAGCTCACTCTTGTCTAAAATAGGGTCATTTACACTGCCACACAAGTATCATAAGTTCTCTACCAGCAAAAAAGTGAAGTTGCTAGGCTACTTGCCCCCAAACACAGCCACAACTTTCCTTTAAAAATCCCTTGTGGACAAGTGACGGAGGTGAGGTGGGGGGGGGGGGGGGAGCAGTCTATCTCTGTGTTTCTTAGTCTAGTGTGAATGGTGAAATTAAAAAAAAAATGACATCTTGTTTTTGTGTGCAAATGAGCTTTATTTCAGCCAAGCAAGTAAGACCATTTTGATCATTTACCCATATCACACTATGATTTGAGTGCTTCATCAAATCAAGTCCAAAATGTTCCAGTGCCCAGTTCTTTGTACCTAACAATACACAATACAAAATAAAGATGCAAGAAAAAAAAGTTTGACAGATGATACCCTAACACAGAAAAATATTGACATCAAGGCATGCAACAGATTACAGATGCTGATGGTTCTGGAAAAGCATTTCTGTGAAAAAGTTGGGGGGGGGGAATATGGTCTCAATTGAGCCCTGTTTGTCTTGCCTTTTCCATGTTTGAACCTTGACTCCTCGTGGTCTACAAACACAGTCTCAATGGCACTGCCTCTAAACATGTATTTAATTGATGGAATGACAGCTTGAAGGTAGTTAATTCCTTTCACTTCACTCAGAAGAAAGGAACTGAAAACAAGCGTAAAGTGGAAGTACGTTGCTCGTTCCTTTTCAAATTGATTAAATGTCAGGTCATCTATAATCCTAGTCTAGTACTTGCAGAGCCACCTTATACGCAGTCTGACACGTTTATTTTGTACAGTATCAGATTCAAAGTAACTCAATCAATATGACTTTGTCAACTTGGTGATAAGCTTATGAAAGCAAAGGTAAGATATTACTAACACCAGCAAGGGACACCCAGGGACACCCATTGAAGTAAATGACCAGCAAGTTTCTTTTGAATTTGAAAATTAAGTTAAGCCACAGATTCAGACTAAATCAGAATGGGACACCATACCAAAGCTACATACATACAGGTAGCACTTCTGTCTGAAGCACAGTCCCTTTATTATGAGATACTAAAAGAGATTTCCCTTGTACCCCAGGCAAAGAAAGTCATAAAACTTGGTAGTAACCTGCACAACCTGCCCCCTGCACCCAGGGACACCCATTGAAGTTTCTCTTGCTTTAAAACGGGTTTAAGATGCAGACTAGAGTAGACTGGGACAGCTACATTCATACATGTAGCACTTCAGCTTGGAGCACATGGTTCTTGTCAGTGTCTTTATCACCTGAGACTGTGGGAGATGAATCTTTGTTTGGAGAGATTGGCACTCCTTCCAGTGTCACCTTCCTCACCTCACCCAGATTCTTGATCCCAACACGCCCCCTCCACCCCCCTTCCCTTTCTTGTGAAGACAAAAGAGAAGAACATTTTGAAAGTAAACATTAGGGTGATTTACACTTGCAGTAAAAAAAAAATGTGACATTTCTCAAATCACAAACTTGGGTGAAAGTTGTAGGGAACTACCCCAACACACACTAGTTTTTTTTTTTTAAACTGCTCTGGAATGTTATTTTTCTCCCAAGCTAAACACTACAAACTTTTTTTGCCACCACCCTCCATTCAAGCCCCCCCCCCCTTCCCCTCCCCCCATTACAATGAGCCCATGTGAAATGTTTTTTTTTTCTCATCATACATTGTTCAGTTCAGGACATGAGGTTTGAGAAATTGCCTCAAACATACCAATCTTTGAATCATTAAAACATTCAGAACATCCTCTGAAGTTGTATGATTTTCCTCAATTTTGTTGGCTTTATTTCTCAGATTTTTCTGCTTTTATTGAGTGCAAGTCTTGTTGTAACCAGAATTCCCCTTTAAAACTTTGTCAGGGACTGTGTATGACATCACCTGCGGAAATTGGTACAAATCTCCTTTAACAAAAATATGCACCTGTAAGGCATTTAGGCAAACGTTCCACCAAATTATCCAAACTTACAGTGCTACGAATGCTCTTATTTTGCTCATAATCGCAAACATTTGTTGATAAAATTAGATTGCGACACCTGTTCCCTAGAATCACTCACCCAGGGGTGGTTGGGTCTGGACACAGCCTAGGTTCCAGGCCATTTCATTCATTTCTTATACAAACTATTCAATAATGGGGTCTGGCTGCAGTAGACTACATCATACTCTATTCTTCTTCAGCTCATTCATGAGATAGAGTTAGAAAAGAGAAGAATGGAAAAACTGACTAGTCTTGTGGATACTCCACTCTATTTTTCAGTTTCGATTAGAAATGTCTAACAGCCTTGAATCAAGGCTAGGCTGTGTCATGTTGTTCATTTGAAGTTTCCAGGAACATTCTATACAATTTGAATCCAAATGTTCTAAAACCTATCTACATAATTACCTGCATTGTTCATGCTAAATTGAGTCACTAAAAGAATGTTCCCGGTTAGGGGCCCCAGTAGGGTGGGTAGCATGCTTTGAGTCTCTCAAGCCCTGATCATATACCACAACACCAAAATACTACAGACACACATTTGATATACTTCTTTATTCATCAAGCCTTCATGTTCTAGGGTAGCCTAGCAGTGTTCCAGGCTCTGTTCTACCTGGTGGCACATGGTCACACATTAAAATAACATCACATGACCAATCATGAGCATATGGTACTTGAAGTTGAGTATACATGTAGTAGTACCATTACATTTTATAGGAAATTCAAATGTGTACTGTAGGTACATGTAAGCAATTTTCTCGTCAGCATGAAAATCAATGTTCACTATTTCACCTCCACTGAGATTGCTGTAATTGCCACAACAGTGGGGGACTTGACTGATCTGCATATGAACAGGTGGTATTTAGGAAATTAACATATGTTGGTAAGCAATTTTCACACCAGAATGAAAATCAATGTTTACTATTTCCCTACACTAAGAATGCTGTGTTATTGCCACAACAGTGCGGGACTTAATTGATCTGCATATGAACAGTAGTATTTAGGAAATTAACATATGTTGGTAAGCAATTTTCACACCAGAATGAAAATCAATGTTTACTATTTTCCCTACACTAAGAATGCTGTGATATTGCCACAATAGTGCATGACTTGATACATGTATAATCTGTATTTGAACAGTGTCCATAAATGAGCTGTATAGTGCATGGGAGGGCATGGATGATGGGAGGGGCTGGGGCACTGGGCCAGGAGAGAGTCAGGGGTCAAGGGTCACACTCATGACCTCTCTCTGGCAAGGACAAATTAGACAACTCTCCCAAGGGGGGCAGATCCAGATTGCAGACTCACAGTTACATGCAGAGTGTGTCAGGGAATTGACACAAAGGGGGAAGGGGGAGGAGGAGGGGGGTTTAGCCCTCCCCTCCCCCTTCCTACTGCCCAACCTTACCCCTTCACCCTCAGAGTGCTAACTATGAACAACTTAAAGGGCATATACTGTACTGGGAAGGCAAAAAAAGCCTTAAAAATGTAATTGCCTTCTTGCCAATGGTCTTAAATTCATGTATTGTCTAATTTTAGAAGCTTGCTGAAAGTTACTTGCCCTCAAATGATCTACATTTGGAGTAATGAGTGATTAAATCACAAATCCTCAAAATGTTCGGGCCGAACATTTTGAGGATTTAATCATGAATCATTAATAACTCCATATATGGATCATTTGAGGGCAAATGACTTTCAGCAAGCTTCTAACATGGTCAATACATGAAGACCATTGGCAAGAAGATTGCTAACAATTACCTTTTGAAAGTTTTTTTGTTTTCCCAGTACAGTATATGCCCTTTAACTCCGGTTGTTTAAATTTCTCCTCAATAAGTAGGGTATAATGATGGGTATAATACATTATAAGGCACAGGTTGTCTCTTTCATGGCCATAAGGCTTGAAAGGAAGTCTTACTGTGTCTAATGGGACTGGGATTAACGCTCCTTTACTCTCAATCTGTCATTATGAGAATAACTACATGTAGTTAGTTTTTAGTCTATCAATCTACGATAGCCAGACCTATTTATTGTTGAGCTCGGATTAAAAAAGCCCAACAGCCTGGAAAGCAGGCTTGACATCAGACACATACCAGCTTCTTCAGAGTAAAGTCCCTAGTGAATATATCATAATGCTGTCATTTGTCAAGCTGACAGATGTGATGCATAGCCTGGCTGAAAACCTGCCACATTGCAAGGGGGGGTAGAACAAGGAGACAACCAGGCTGTTGGGCAGTCCTAATCCACACTGAAAAATAAAGTCTAGTACTCAGACTATTCATCACTTTATCATTCTCGTCTTTTCTCAGTCCTTCAATTGGTCAAGCCCAAGAAACTATTCGGAATGATTAGTCTACTTTAGTCAGACCCCTCATTTGAGTAGCTTAGATTAAAAATGCCTGACAGCCTTGAAGCCAGGCTAGTGTGAGGATGTTTTGAGGCCCATCCCTCCACCACATGGTCTAAACATGGCCAACCCTGACGTAAGGGAACATGATTTCTGCTTAAATTACTAATGACATTTATCTATTGGTAGGTATCCATGGCTACAATATTCTATGACATTCCACTGGCCCTACTCCAGTCCTCTTTATCCCTTTTTTGGAGTAAATAGGTTAACAATTTGTTCCAATTGAGGGACCTTACAATCTTAATGTTTAACATATTTGATGCTATTCTTTATATTCTGAACATGAAAGTGTGTTGTTACATCCTAATTGTGTAAAATTCCCAAATCCCAATAGCTATTTTCATTATGTGTGCACATTTAATGCACGTCCTTCACACAAAGATACTAATGGTAACCCCAAAGCTTGTCTGAGGACTAGCACAGGGAAAAAATACATGGGAGGCTCAGGGTGATTTCGCCCCCGAAATGCTTAAAAGATCCCCCAAAATTCCCATAGACAAAATTGTAGCCAAATCAGCCACTTTGCTGAAAAAGTAGCCCTCGAAAATGTTGAATTATTTTTTTCCCTGGACTAACACCTTATAGAGCCAGAGTGCGTTCCACCCATTTGAAACCAACGACCTTATAGCACTGCGAAGCATCGCAAGACCAATCACCCTCCGAAAAAGTACGACATGGGCACCATTTGAGGAAGCAAGTTCCCGGATGAAGTTTAAAGTTAAAAATTTGTTTATTTACTATTTCTGTTGACCATTTTTGAGGTACGAGAAATATATAATAAATTGTAAAAAAACATTTACAATATTCACATATATGTGATGTGCACACATAATGAAAATAGCTATTGGGATTTGGGGATTTTACACTATTAGGATGTGACAACACATATATGATCTGCTGTTTCAAACTTTGTTTGAAACAGGTATAAATAAGTATACATGTAGCCCTGGATGTGTGAGAGCAATAGGGGGAAAAATGAGAGGTGAGTGTGGGGAGATCAATTTAGACATGGTAGCATACATTTTTAGAAATATTCCTGGATTCACCTATCATTTTTTGGTTATTTTGTAAAAAAATAGTATACGCGTAGTGCATGCAGCTATGCAGCCAGCGCGCTGCTCTGCTACCTAAAATGGCGGCGGTATCGCCCCATGGCGTTGGTCTTGCGCTGATTCGCAGCGCTCTACGGTCTTTGTTTGAAACTGAATCATTTGATACAGGTGAATGTAATAACTTGTTGCCTAACAAGGAGGGTAACAGTTGAGAAAACCCTGGCTGATTTTTCTGGAAGACCTTCAAGGCTTATGGCACACTTCCAGTCCATCAACCTTCCAACTTCTGTAAGCCCTTGCTCAGTCACATTACATTACAGAAGGTGATAAACAAGAAAAGCACTCTAAAGTATAGCTGCCTTACTTGAGATGTGTGTCATCATGCTATTTATCTTTTCAGAGTTTGAAACGCGTTTCCAAAGGCCTTTACGAACGCGTTTCCAAAGTCCTTTAAGAATGCGTTTAAAAAAAACGGAGCGTTTATCAACTCCATCGCCCAAGTCAAAAACCGGCCTTGTCACTGCGCAGCTCTACTGCGCCGTTACACATGCACTGTAGTACAGTAGTGTGCGCGGCACGCGTGTTTTCAGTAATCAGAAACACATGGTTTAAAGTCGTTTCAAAACAGCTTTGCGTTTATCTCGCTTCTCTAAAAGCGTTTCTGGCTCGCACAAACGCCTTTAGGATCGCACAAAGTTGCGTGTTTCAAAACAGCTTTCCGAACCCCATAATGAAAACAACTTTGCGTTTATCAACTCCCTGAAACGCGATTAAAAAAATTTAAATGCGTTTGGAAACCTTAATTCTACCAAAAAAAGAGTTGATAAACACATCCATATATCACCCTAAGCATCCAGACTTTACTGTGATTGCAGTAGTGAGTCAAAAAGAATAAACTCCACAGCCTGGAAGCTAGACTACATCTTGTTTTATCCCTTCTTCCACTGCCACACACTGCACAGGATTTGATTGCGTACAGTGAAATGATGTTAAGTGACCTCTATTCTGACTTAATATGCATCAATGAATCTCAAGTTATTTAACAGCACTTGTTATAAACAAAATCCACCTCGAGCAGAAACCATATATATAAAAAGGTTTAATTCTACAGGCATGAACACACAAGTATGCCCACTGACGTCAGCACAAAACTCTCTTGCATTAGAGGTAATGAATAGAAGTGGTCAAGATTTCAGGAGCTGTAATCATGGTAAAACCTTTCTCCATTTATTAAGGGTCTTATGGTTACATAATTCCAATTAGTAAGTGAATATCAATCCACTATGTTATTTTGAGACATTTAGCGGTACTTATGGCAATTAAAAAAAATCAGACCAGACTTGGACCTACATTAACAGCCACAGCAGAATGGTTCTGCATTCATTAGGGTCCTTTAATCCTTTAGAATGACTACTTTCCACCTCCTTTAATCTCGTAATGCCTCATTTCATCTGCAAAAAAGAAATGCCCACTTGAAAAGCACCTGTTTTCCCATTAGTTTGGTATTTGATGTGATAGAACAGACAGCAGATTTGGCTGACCATCCTGTACGTGCACCTTGCAAGGCCAAATCTCATTTGAAGATCCTGGCAACTTGTTATGAAACATACATGTAGATGCTGACTGGTTCTCAAGGGAATATTACAAAATAATTCCACCAAGCAGTTGGCCGAGGGGGAACTACACTGTAGTTGCTTTTTGCCCAGAAGAAACAGAGCTTATCTCTAGATTTTGCAAAATAGTTGATGTTTACAAACAAGAACATTAACATCTAATATCTATCCTGGGGTAAGAAGGCTAATGTTGTAATTATAACGATAGCAAACTGCTGTTTACTGGGCTTACACAGTTTGCTTTTGGCTGAACTGAAAGATGGTGCTTTCAGTGCACCATGGGATCTAGCCTTTTATCAAGGCTACATCCAGCTAACGGTTGGCAAGATGAGACTAACCCGAAGTTGGCAGAGCCGCTGATGACCTCATCATGAGGACACTAATTATCATCAATCAAGAGCTACATGTATGTCACATCATGCATGATTCATGATTCATGAACATCTGACTAAGTGAAGCAGCGATCATTATGTACAAACCACTGACATAACAAACAAACGCTACACACAGAAAACTTAAAGGCTTTCACGCGTCATACGAAGGATATATCCCTAGCGAGTTGCCATATTGCGTACGCCGTGCGTTCCGTGCAAAACGCACACTTACCTATGTGTATTGTTTCTTGGGCACTTACGCATTTACCCGCCTGGTTAGAATGCATGATCCTTACCGAAGCTAAACCTTCCGCCCTGATCGTGGCTGGCCATTTCGCTGCATGCCGCATACGTGCGTTAAGTTCGCAAGTAAGCTTAGCAGCTAAAAAAGCCTTTAACCAATTTGGTTCATAAAGGTTTGGTGATTGGTCAGGCGGACTTTCTAGAAAAACAATACTTACAAGGTAAGAGTGGTAAGCCCAATTGGTTTGAGAAAGTTTGTATTCCATTCTCCTACCATTCTCATGAACTCTACCACATTGTCAGATGAAGGAATTGCCTCAAGATCAAAGGTATTTTCACTACTTGATAAAGAAAAGAAAAAAACAAGTATCCAGATTAAATTGGTAAATACTCCCACAGCTTTGCAACGCATCGTCTTTACTGCTGTGATAAGACGTTTTTTAATTTACCAGCAATTTGCATTAATACATGGCTAAATGTGGCCGGTCAACCCGGCATTATAACACACTCACCACTTCCACTTCTATTTTGATCCCACAAATCCCTAGTCGGTCTGATGCGTCAAAATGTTGGAGGAAGGACGTTCCATATGAATCACTAAAAAAAATCACACAAAATTTAAGCATAAAATATTGCACTTTTCCATAGAACCTCTTCACCTACTGAAACCGTGTGGATCCCATGTTAAACATATGGCAATGACAGAATTCTGGAGTGAATGAGTTCCATCTGATTTTTTTCAAGCTAGCCCCTAACATTTAGAGAGGCTAACCAGAGCTAGATATCAAATACCATCTCTTCTTTAGAAGTTACATTGACCAGTCATGACCTCAGAGGGCAACATTGAGAAACAATAAAAATGTTCCCTGGACAAGTAAACAATGCACCCCATCATTTTGGTCCTACTTGGTCTCTCACCTCTGAGCAGCTACCATTCCTTTCACTGTCTTATCTCAGGCAGGAGGAACGCTCCATGGTCACCAAGCAGGAAGGTCTCCTGCAAGAAACATGAAATAAAGAGTGTGAAGAAATTAGAAGCACTCCACCTCACAATATTAAAAGAAAGATATAGAATTACAACTCGAAGGCTGCTAGCACCAGGGTGATATGAAGTGTCTTGAAAGGTAATGCAGCCATTTTTCAAGTCATGAAACTTGGAAATGATCAATGATAATGATAATGATGGATCAATATATGAAATCTTGCAGTCATAGCTTTCCCAACCATTTCAGGAAAAGTGAAGAACTATCCTTGCTCATGTTTGAACACATCATTTTGTAGCGACCATAGTCTACATTTCATATTCCGCATTTCAGTGGTCAGTGCCCTGGTCAGGGTACTATGAGCTGTCCTCAATGTCCATTGGAAACATGACAAATGCTGAGCTGTTTGATGCTCTCTCCAACAGAGAGAAGGTTTGCTTGCCACAGTACAGGAAGAGATTAACCCATATCATTAATATCTTAAAGGGCATACACTGTACTGGGAAGGCAAAAAAGCCTTGAAAATGTAATTGTTAGCAATCTTATTGCCAGTGGTCTTAAATTCATGTATTGTCTATTTTAGAAGCTTGCTGAAAGTTATTTGCCCTCAAATGATGTACATTTGGAGTAATGAGTGATTACATCACAAATCTTCAAAATGTTCGGCCCGAACATTTTGAGGATTTAATCATTAATCATTAACTACTCCATATGTGGATCATTTGAGGGCAAATAACTTTTATCAAGTTTCTAAAATGGACAATACATGAATGTAAGACCATTGGTACGAAGATTGATCATGATCTCGTTTTTGCCTTCCCAGTACAATATACTCCCTTTAACCCATATCATTAATATCTAAAGTTCACTGGGTACCAAGAAGTGGGAAAGGAGGCCTGGTAGACCTGCCCTGACATACAGCAAGAGCATGATCACAGCAATGCAAGATCATCAAGTATGAATGAAGAGCCAAGCAAGCTACACATACATACTGTATAACATATCACATACATACTGTATAACATATCACATACATACTGTATAACATATCACATACATACTGTATAACATATCACATACATACTGTATAACATATCACATACATACTGTATAACATATCACATACATACTGTATAACATATCACATACATACTGTACCACATATCACATACATGTACATACTGTATAACATATCACATACATACTGTATAACATATCACATACATACTGTATAACATATCACATACATACTGTATAACATATCACATACATACTGTATAACATATCACATACATACTGTATAACATATCACATACATACTGTATAACATATCACATACATACTGTATAACATATCACATACATACTGTATAACATATCACATACATACTATATAACATTAGGCCTGAGTCGAATCGATTATTAAGCCGGTGTTCGATCGAAGAAGTCGAACTCCGATTTCGTTTTGATGAATTCGATGCATCGACGAAATTACCAAATTGACTAGAAAACACAAAATCTTTTGTTTGATAGTCCTGTTATACACAATTTATCTTCATATTTTCACAATTTTAATTTGCTTACTTGGTTCCTACTCTCTTTTGTGAGTTTTGCAGGTAACGCATCAAGAGAATGAACAGGTCGCTCGATGATCAAGCAGCTACTACATACTACTTGGATTTGATTCGTTCACTACTATATACAGCGCAACGCCACAACAAACAATTGTCCATAGACTTTGTACAACGGATAGCATCATGTATTGTGAAAACCCGGAAATACAGTGGCAATCGTGCGTAAGGCTCATTTGCATACACGCTGCCGACGTACAGACTAATAGAGCGTCTCCGTACAGCGATTCGGAGACCACTGATTGGTGCATCGCGTAGATCACGTCATAACCATGTGGTCGCCAAAACAGTGATACAATATCCAGTCACGTTGTCCGAAACCCGGAAGCGATTTTTCGACGCATTAGGGTTACGGGAAAAAAAAAATCGCAACCCGGAAGCTGATTGACTTTCTGCCCGTTGCAATAGACTCTACAGATTCCAACCTACATACATGTATACGATGCCATATTGACGCTAATTTGTAAGATTTTGACGGAAAAACAAGAAGTAATCGAAATTCGCTTACATGTGCAGTATCGGTGAGAAAATAGATTCTCCGAGGTTACCTATCATAATTCATATAAAATATAGGAAAGTGAAATTCTAGGTCAATTTTGGTATGAGGTGATAGAGAATTGCACGCTTGTTTTGGTGGAATACTATGTGGGGAAATGGAAGGATTGCACTGCGTATGCTTACTATATTTTCATTCATAAATTGGCTCTTGGCAGTGGCTGGGTGACGTCATGTATCGATGCAGCGATGTTCGATCGGCGCAAAGCCATCGAACACCGGTGCAAAGCCATCGAACACCGGTTTCTGAAAAAATCGATATGACTCAGGCTTATATAACATATCACATACATACTGTATAACATATCACATACATACTGTACCACATATCACATACATACTGTATAACATATCACATAAGACATGCATATAGCGTAAGTTCCAGGCTCTAGGACATTTCTAATCCAAACCACACATGTTTGACTACAGTAGACTGTAAACCATTCTCTCTAGTCCTCCTCCACTAGGCTCCAGCTCATCCTATCTGGGTGAGGAGGTGAATTAATCTTGTCAGGACTAGACCGTAATCACATCAACATTTTTTTAAAGGCTATTGCAGGGGATACTTAACTCATGAAACCCAAGGTCTTGAAAAAGACACCCTGAACCATGTAATGCATTTAACCATACTGGGGAAAGACAATTTTCCACAAGGGCTCATTTGTTATTTGAAGGGGCCCATTTTGCCATCATAGGGGCAGATTCACCCCAAGTCCTAGTCTTTCATAATCCTTAGCCATTGACAATAATTCATACCTTGTTTTGTGATTGACTGGACGAGAAATGTCGAAGAGCCTTGAAGCGAAACTACTCCACACACATACATGAAGCATGGATGGTGCATGCCCTACCAGGTACCAAACAAACATCATCATTTATGGAATGCTTTTTCCAGGGTGACGTTGGAATGAAGATGAAATTACAATATGAGGTCTGAGTCACAAGTGTACCATCCATTTTGTAGTCATTAACACTTATCAGGATGTATAGGCCCCCTTTTTTATCTTACCTTCAGTATTTTCAATTACAGGGTAAACAGGGATCATATTCATGACAAGGCGAGCAAGTTTGTCATGTGCATTCAAGACGCACATTTTTAACAATAAGCTTCACTGTAGGCTAAAAGCTCTTCATGAATTTGACCTCAGAACATGTACATGAAGATACATTTACAAACCTCAAAACTCCTGTTCTACATGCTACACATAAATTGTAATGCTTTTGTCGTACTCGCTTGTAAAATAAAGGTTTAATTAAATGTACATGTATATCAATCAATAATATTGACATTTGCTATAAGGTAGCCTACAAAGCTTCCCGATCACTTCATAAACATTGGAGTTCACTGTATACAAAGGAAATTGATTAAACCAGTGAGGTGTAATAACCTATTCCTGGCTTCCTTTTGAAAACATACAAATGACAAGTTCAGGTGCTAAAAAGGAAACAACCATCATCCCCCCCCCCCCCTCGAATCGCTCACCCTACAAGGTCGATATATTACAGACATGATATTAAAGGGGTTGTATCCATTTAAGAAACTTAAAATATTCAAGTTTAATACAGTATTATAGCAAAAGAAAATGCAATTACATGTATACAACTTCCCTTATAATAAAACAGTTTAAATCTGAGTTTATGTGGAATTATATTGAATATATTCAAAATTGACTTATTGTCTGATTATCATTAATCATAGTCTCAAACAGATCTTTAAAGTAACAACTTCATTTTGGACATCATATAAGAATCAAATTAAAGCTGTACATGGAGACATTTCTTGTAAGCTAAAATGTTTTGTAATGTTTCAGAAGACATGATTTTTCTACCCTAAGGAGTACACTGCCTTTAATATCTCTGATGATTTTTTGTTGTATTCCTATTAAAGGAAACATGCATGGTCAGCTTCACTTCCCAGCATTATTGACAAAACAGCCGACTACTCATCATCAATGACCTCTATTTGGGATAAAAATAGTTAAAATACACCCTCAGGTGGTCATCAAGTTCAGAACAGCTATCTCAGCTCGGTAAGCCATCAGTTGTCTTTTTCCTGGAGCACTTTTCCGGACTAATTAAATTCAATTTGTTGACCTTGAAGTACTAGTTAGGGTTTGTGTATTCCTTTCGCAGGCCTAAAAATAAAGCGTTGAGAATACCAGAGTATATTGAAGAAAACGCCCAGGACAGAAGAACTCAAAAGTGACTTGTAATGGCTTTATAGTAACCTTCACCTTTCATATGGATTTTTTGCCAGGACCTCTACAATTCTAGTGTAGGACATACTTCATGTAGACCATTGCACTATCAAAATGAATCATGATCTACTCATGAAAGCATATTGCTTTCAGTGCAGAATATCTCACCACAATGCCTGTCAGTATAGGATAAGACCCTAAGTCTAGGGTTTAGTTTAGGATTAGTGCAATAACATTAGTAGGTTAAGGGCAAAGCTTTGAGGGATAGTAGAGTTAGTCAGTTTTGGGGGTCAGGCTAAGGTTAAAAGTGAAGGATCAATGTTCAGTTTAATGTTACATTAGCTCCTTCTCTTGATGTGGTGTTCTGCACATGTTCCACAAAAATACAGGTCAAAAGGGCGTTACAAAACACTTCCTGGTCAGACAGAAAAAACAGATTCTTGTCTCTGCTAAGGAAGGAGAGTTCAAAGCAAGTTATAATTCTACAAACCATCAAAGTGATCCATGGGTAACATTTCACCTACACGTACAACCTTCATGTTGTGCTAGAAAATATTGTTTTTCGAGAAATAGTTATGGAATGAACTTCATATCAAGTCAATATGTCAACATATTTAGAAGATCCAAGATCAATCAAATTACATCACAGCCACCATCTTAAAACTTGATCACTTTCTTGCTATATCTGTTAAGATTATCATGAGACTTTCACAGATTCTGCTTCTCTTCTGCTTTCCTACAAGCTATCCATGAAGCGGAGAGAAAGAAGGAAAGAGAAAGATGGTGATAGATAGAGAGTAGAAGGGGGAAAGGGAGTAATAGAAAGAGAGACATCCTGCTCTTGATAATCTGACCTACATGTCACTATCCTTTGAGGCTTTTCCCCTTTAACCTCTGCATGAACCCTCTAAACAGTACAGTACTCAAAAGGTGCGTCTTCATTAGCCTGATCAGACAAAATAGCGAGCTTATTTTCCTGATATGGGGAACTAGCCTGAAGTTGCAACCACGTCTTCATTAGCTCGAAACTCAGGATACGTAAGCTCGAAACTCAGGATGCATAAATTATCCCGATGTTCGCACATGCGCAGTGTGCGACGGGAATAGGCCACGACCGCATGGCTTCAGTTGTGAGCTCACATTCACGCACATATAAAAATCTAACGTAAACGATGCCTCGGGCACACTGATGCATGCCGAGGTCAGAAAATTTTCAGGCTAATGAAGACGCTCCGAGCTAGCTCGAGCTAATTCGCGAACTAGCTCGAGCTAGCTCCATCTAGCCCAAGATTTCTTGGGAAATTTTCTTGACCAAATAGCTAGCTATTTCGCCTGATCTGACTAATGAAGACGCAAATAGCTAGCTAGTTCGTGATCTGGCTTGCTAACCTGATCAGAACAAGCTAGCTATTTCGCCCACATCTGGCTAATGAAGACACCCCTAAAAAGACAAAAAATATCCTGAGAAAATGCTCTGGAAACAGTTAAAACAGGAAAGCCTTATGCTCTGTTTCAGATTAAATCTGAACATCTGAAGGCCATTTGGAGACTTGGAAACTGTCAGAAAACAACCCTGGAATGGTTCCTGTCAGTGCCCCTCACTGCACAATACTCTCGCTTAGTTATTCTGCTGTTCAAAGGAAAGAAGGCACATCTTCCTCAGCCTGAATCGCAAAAAAAAGATATGTTGTAATCTGTTAGCAAGCCAAGGCCCTGTTCTATAAAGAGTTGTGATTGATCTGAATCAATTGCAAAGTACAACCCCCTACCTCTAATGTGCAGAGTTATGATTACTATCAATCATAAGTCAGGTTGTGCTCACAAATCCATAAATGACAAATCTCAGGTCGCAAAATAGGGAGCGATATGCGTCTTCATCAACCAAACTTGGCAAAATAGATCTGCAAACTTGCAACACACAACTCAGTCCCAACCAAACAAATGAGATTTTGAACCTGAGTGCAGTCAAAACTGCCAAATATATTTTTGGTTTACATGTAAGTAATAAAATATTCACAAGTTTGCAGTGGGACTTGAAATTGCTCAAAAATTTTGGACTCAGATTATTGGCTAGAAATATTTCTATACAGAACGTCTTCAAATGTGTATACAGACCATTTAGTTACCCAATTATTTAACCCTAAACCCTCTCAGTCCCATATGTAGGTGATGAACTGTGTTTTAATTCCCATGGAACTACCATTGCCTGTTATTGAAGGGGTCAAGTGAACACCTACATGGATGTATTAGTCATTGCTTCAAACACATACCTCAAGGCAGGGAGATGACCCTGCTCTCCTGGAGACCAATAATAATAATAATGAACAATTCTTGTATAGCGCATATCACAAAATATGAATTTAAGTCCCTATGCACTTAGAAAAAAGAAGAAGAAAAGGAATAGGACATACCACTTACGAGAAAGAAGAATACTTTGACATAAAATAAATGAATTGGTTATTTCACAGAATAGAAGAGAGGTGTCTTCAAGAGACTTTTAAAATCATCTAATGTATCAGTTTGTCTGTGGTTTATTGGAAGTTTATTCCATAACTCTGAGGCAGCTTGCTGGAAAGATCTTTCCAATGACCAATGACAGGAAACCTTGCAGCAGAAACAAGGCCCATAGGACTGTAGCCTCCCTTTTAGCTTGATTTGTCCCTTTTTCGTCTTTAATCCAGCCCAAGTCACCCATATCATACTACAGTTAACATTATAATTACACAGATGGTTGTTACACTTACAGCAATATTGTAAGTGTGTGTGACTTTAGATTTTACAGACGTCACATACTGTAGATCAATCAGATTGATTAGTTACGTCCCGAACAACCTTTGCCGATTTCTTTTTTCCACAGTCCCTGAAATTAAGGGTGCACAACACAAACCCAAGTAAAAGTGAAGTAACTGTTGTTAGTACTATTGGTATGGTTGGTGTTACTGTAAATATTACTGTTTATGTTATTATTGATGTTATTATTTGCAGTGAGTGAGGATTCTCAGCCTTGAGACTAGACTATTCAGGCCAAACTGGCTGTCTGCAGGAAGCCCTGCAGCCATAAGGAGTCCCTCTCCCAGCATTGACCTTTGACCTCAGCCCTCAGCTAGCACCTCCTCTTCCTGGAAGGCAAGTCATTCTGACAGGGATCCCCCTCCCCATATTCTCATCCATGTCTGGTTTGTCCAAAAACTCGTGTCAAGTACGTATTTGCTACACAAGCTACACATACTAGATTGATTATGATGGAATCTACCTACATGTAGATCTATGCACACAAGATAATGGTCTTATACTGCTTTCACGACAGTGTTTTTGCAGTAATCACTTTTATGATCTACAGTAATCCTAACTTTTCATTTTGGCTAAAAGCACAGGCTGATATTTAGGATATAATTGTAGGTTTGGGGAAAGGGTTGGGATTAGGGTTTGCATTCGGGATTGGGGGGGGGGGGGGGTATGGTTTAAGTGTGAAGGGTTTAAGTTTAACTTATTTAATCTTAAGAGTTAATTTCAAGGTTGTGCTTGTAGATGAAATAGGGGTTATAAACATGGGAGTAGACTAAACGTCTTTAAACCACTGGTGGGCTGTTATGTAGAAATGAACTGGGCCAGATTAGCATATCCAGGGAAAGGGGATTAACTCCAAGGGAATCTTCTGAGCAGTGTCAACCATAAGACTCATGCTCAGACAAGTGGTGACTTGGCACAAAAATGGTGTTATCCAAACCAACTTTGTTTTTTTCTAAATCATCGTCATATCAGGTCATAGACACAACTGTCAACTCTTGGCATTGCACTCACAATAGCTAATGGTACCGTTCGGAGAAACCTCCATGATTCAACGCTGCTTGCTACGACTTTCTATAAGATGGCCCGTCCCTTTTACAAACATCTGCAAACTTCATGAAAGTTTGCACATATTTAGCATGTATCTTTGGGATACCAACTGTAAAATTTTAAGGTCAGAGGTACTATAACTCCCATAGAATAAATCAAAGTGTAACTAGTTTTCACTGAGATCTGACTATTTTCGTTGTACGAAAAAAGAAAGCTGGATCAATTATTGAAGATTATTTCCTCAAAACTGAATATTACGCTTTGTTGATTCCAGGGAAAGGTTATTTAGCCACTCTCTTTCAAATGATGACAAAGTCAGGGAACTTTCAGAATTAGGTCTGCAAAAGGGACGGGCTACCTTTAACCAGACAATGCTTACTACCACAATTTTATATCAAGCATATTCCTTTTGTTTTAGAAGGACATATGGTTTCGGCATGCTTAAAATCAAATAGACTGTATGTTCTTTAAAAAAAGTATGAAATGTTGAGCATTCAATCAGGTATTGTTTTTTCCCAGCATTTACAAAGTGGTCACTGTCAAAGATTGAACAGCTATTTTGTCTGGTTTCCACTTCATCTACAAGCAAAACCTTGAAACTACCCTTTAAGATATAACACAAGTTCTTGTTATAAAATGTAGAACAAATGGCCTGGTGTAAGTTAGTATGGCTTCAGTCTGTTAGACATTTCTAATCCCATCACAATCATAGTCTAGTCCTCATGAGACTAGTCACTTTAACCATTCTCCTCTATGTGGACCACAGAAGTAATTGAGAATGATTAGTCTACTGCAGACAGACCCCATAATTGACTAGTTCAGATAATATATGCCTAACAGCCTGAAAGCCAGGCTAGATACAATTGTGACAGGTGAGACTCGTCTACTCATATATCATAACAAATATGTGGCAAAAGTAAACATTACAGCTAAAAAAGAAAACATTATAATGGCCGTGAGAAGGAACTGCCCATATGAAATGTCCATACATGGATGCAATAAGTCTTTTCCTGATGATTGTATAACACATATATTCTATTGTATAAACATGGTTTAAACAATGTCACATAGTCTGACACAATACTAACCTAACATTCAGACTGTTTATTATTTAACTCAACTTCATCTATCACACATACCCCCAGGTATCATGGTGATACATGTACATGTAAGTCTAATCATATTTGTCTGTCTTGAGCCAGAGAAGAACTAGATAGAGATAAGGCTAAGTTAGCAAGACCCATTTATTTAAGAGTTTGGACCAGAAATGTGCGACAGCCTGGGAGCAAGGCTAGCACACTACATGGAATTGTTGAATGTCCTTGCTCAAAGGATGAGAGTTATTTCCTCTTGTGCTGGAGTCTTGATATCATGCATATATCTACTTCCTCCTGGTGGTTTGACAACATTTCCCTAACATTTCTCCCACCAGGGACATTGAAGAATTCACATTTATGAGACTAATTTTGTGTAAGTATATCCTCAGTAATATCATAAGTAGTAGAGAGACTGCATACTGTAATAACTCTTTGTTTTATAATGTTCCTTTTTACCCTAGCCTGGCTTCTATATCTATTCCAAAATATCACACAGATATATCCAGCAGTCAAACAGACCAGCCAGAGAAGAACTAGTCTACTACAGCAAGCCCTTTTTAATGTAGAGCTTGGATTTAAAATGTCAGACAGCATGGAAACAAGGCCATCTCTCTCCTCTTCTCCCCTTCTCTCCTTCTTTTCTTGTCGTTTTTAGCAATAGTATTTATCTACATCAGGCATCATACTGTTTATAAGTTACACTGTAATAAATAAGCTACTTGTCCCAAATGCTAACAGATGCAAGAAATATGCAGACAAATAAAATTTGGTACTCTATGTAATACAATGCCTTCAGTAGTTTTCGTTTGAGGGAAAGAATAAATCTCTGGTCCTATTCATCCACACACGACCTCTGTCAAACCCTCTGATCTTAGCTCCCATAGGAAGTAACAAATATTTGGAGGAGACCAATAAAACAGAAATGAATGTGTCTGCAGTCTGTGGTCTGGCATCTTGAGACATCTTGAGATGATTGTCTGCTCTTTCTCACTCCGGCTGTGTTCACACTCATTCTAGTTCATATTTCATGCCTCACATTATATTCCTAGTTCTATTAGCAGTAAGGTTTCTTATTATGTAAGGAGTTTGCAATCTAATTTTGGTCATCTTTTTAGGGTTATTTACCTCATGCATTCTTTACTGCTGATCTGTAAGTAGAAAATGGCAACATGTTCAATATTCACTACTGTGTGAGCATCAATTGACATTTCAATAGGAATGTGAGGCAAAATATGTAAACCTATGAAATTAATGTGTATTGTTATCAACTAGTCTTTAGTGCAGTAGTCAAAGAAAGTGTACATAAATGTGCATTCATAACACTAGTTAAGAAAAGATGTTAAACTGGCAATCCATTCTTTTTTTCTAATACATCTAATCTAATACCCCTTTCACGCTGCTTTCCCCGGGGAACCACTGGTGAATTCACCGGTGAATCCAACTAGATGTCACCGGGGAAGATTCCTTTCACACTGGAGTATGCCATCCCGTTGAATTTCGTACGTGCTGTTGTGAACTTCACGTGTTGTGTGCACGTACGCGTATGCAGCTGTACAGCGAACGGCCGACCTACGCATTATAGCGGAAGTAGCTTCTCAGCGCACCTCCGCTCGCCAGCTAGCGTAGTCGTCATAATTCTCGCAAACCCCCCCCCCCCCCACATCTTTGACTGTTTTTACCAGCTGTTACTAAAATATCGCGATTTCACTTCAACTGCGTACAGCTATAGTGAAATGGAGATGGAACTTTTCATGATTTCAGTGCTGTTTTTGTATCAACTCGTGCTGTTCAGAAACCTAGGTACGCAGTTGTCAATATAATCGATAACGAATACTGTCGTGAAGTAATTTGCAAACTGAAGTGAAGACAGGTGAACAAAAATCCAACGAGTACGCAGTGTCTACAAAGTACAAATTATCACGAAACTATGTGCACATGTGGTCAGTGCGACAGAAATTACACAACAAACACGTAGCTGGCGAATAAAAGCTTGCTATTGTTTGCAAGCACGTAGGAATCACGTGGAAGCACGCGAAATTGGGCATGATCGACCGGAAACAAAGCATGACCTTTGATCTTTAATCTGCATTTTACCCGGTGATTCATCGAGACGCCCTTTCATGCTAGACTTTCCCCGGGTACACCCGGGGAACACCCAGTAGTTTACCCTGGACGGTTCTAGGGTAAAATTTTTCGAAAATTTAATCGGAGGTTAGCCGGGAGTTCCATCCGAGTTCCCTTTCACGCTGAGTTTCCCCCGGTGTACCCGGGTGTACCCGGGTGTACCCGGGTAAAATCTCGCCAGCGTGAAAGGGGTATACGAAAAAACCTGTGATCATACAAGTAAAGACTACAGAAGCTAGTTAATATTTCAAGTCTTAGCATTTTCCACTGGAAAACAAAACCAAAGATAAAATAATTTCTTCACCCTATAACACAAACTTATCCATTAGCAATTAGCTCCATGCACTGTAAAATGTCATAGTTGCAAGGCAGAAACCAAGTCATATTTTTCTCACGTTAAGGTCACTTAAAATCCTCATATTGATAAATAAAAAATGAGCGAGAATTGAATTATTGAGGTATTGTACCAAATAAGTTTACTCCATAAAAGTGTGTTAAAATTGGACCACTCTCACATTTTGTCAGGAAAGAAGCTATTTCTTTTCCCTCTATAAAGTGATTCACTCGAAACTTCATGCAAAATTTACTGCTGAGCCGTGATATACAGGGAGAAATAAAATCTAGAAAGCACTCAAGACAGCCAACTGCTGTCAACAACCAAGACTCCAAGTACAACAAAAGTGAAGAAAAACATTATATCATACTTATTAATTCATATTGGAATATAATAGGAATACCTTCATGAAAGAAAAAATTGAAAAAGATAACAGGAGTTACCTTAATTGAATCTCATCTGGAGACCAATGACAGCTATTCTGCCCTTCAATGACAAAAGCAATTGACATATTGCACACACTTCAGAGTTTTAAAATAAAAATATATGAGATACTTTTCCACACACTTCAGGGACTTATAGACTGTATAAAATGGACAGGAGTTCCTATTGAAATACTCAGTATACTTTGTATTATCCAAATGTCTTCTGTTAGGAGGGGATTTCCCCTTAATTTCAGAAAAATTTCAAATGTTACTTGCTTCCTTTTGTTAAAGTAGGGCAGTACTAACTTCCAGAACTGGGTTAGAAAAATAAAGTTGTCTCTAGTGATTGATGACATGGGATATATAGTTTGGTGTACCATTTCAGAAAATGAAGCAACATCAAAGTACAATAGACGAACTCCATTTATCAACAAGCGCTTTGTTATCAGACAATGATAAACCAAAAGCCTATGTTTCCATGGTAGCATTCAGCTCTTCTACCAATCAAAAACATTTCATGCAGGTGCAACTATAGGAATAATTATAAATTGATTTGCAGGTGGCTACTCTTTAAAGATTGTCCGTCCCTTTTGCAAGCTTAACATTTGAAATCGTCTATCACGATCGTAAATTGAAGAAAGTGCGATTCAAGACCATTTCTAAGAATATAGCATGTTGAAGCTTTCTGTATATTCAAAAATTTCAGCCGTTAAATTTCAAACCAACTTTTTTCATACTACGAAAAAAGTATTAGTCTTTGTTACAGTATCTATGTGGTTATTATGCGTGTTGTGAAATCCTAATTTTATGAGTAATTACCAAACTTCGGAGATGATTCCCTCTATAGAACAATTTTTTTCATAATGCGTTTTATAATTTAATAAACAGATTGATCAATAAAGCAGATATTTCAACACAAACTGCTAAGAGCCTGAGGTAAAGACTATTAATCAGACATTGTTTACGTGCATTTTTTTAATTTTACACCACGTATCAGTTTCAAATTATGAATATACAGCTTGCTAACACTTCTCTATATGTTTTGCCAATGTTTTGATGGTTTTGTGGTGATCTGAAAAAGGGACGGACTGTCTTTAAGCATGGGCCCGGTCTTATAAAGAATTGTGATTGATTCAATTGTATCAATCGTAACTCTACACCTACTGTAAGAGAAAGGGGATGGGACTTGTGATTGCTTCAGATCAATTGCAACACTTTATGAGACAGGGTCCAGATAAACGAACACTCCGAGTCTGAACTACGAGGAAAAATGTTTGTTCAAATGGGGCTCTGTGTTGCATTGTGGGTGCTAAATCCCCCCTAAGCCCCTGGGTCATTAGTTCACTGTTCATAGTTCTATTGTCAACGTGCAAGGGTATTGTTCGTTTTGTGACATCAAGCTTGAAAACTTGCCCCGAAATTTTGGTTTTCTCCCGATATGCACTAAGCCATATGAAACAGGAAGAAAGGCTGAAAAGTGGATAATCATTATAAGGATGCATAACTGCATAGGCATACTTGCATATTTCTTCCCACTTAGGAATAGAAATGGTACACTGAGTTCATAGTTGTGAACTAACAAAGAAACTGGATATTTTTGCATGGATTAAACAATGCATTGACATGGATGGCTTTAATGTACATGCTGGCTTTAGTTAATAATAATAAAAAAAAATGTCCTCATCAACATGTATTTAAAGCCATCAAACAAGTATTTCTACAGGATAAAGTGTGCATATTTTGTTCACTCTTCATATCTATTTTCAATAAGTATGGAAGCGTAGATAAAAAGTGCACACTTTTGTCCGGATGAAACAATAGATCGCCAGGGATGTCTTTAATACGCACGCTGGCTTTGGCTAATCAGATTCTGCCTGCAGCGAGGAATAACAGCATGAGCCTGGCAGGAGACTAATTGACAGCATTCTAAGAGCAGAACATGACCAAGGAAGACACCCTAGAGATCAATTGGTCACATTAGGAAATGACAAACATCTTCAGTTCAACTTGGGATAGGCACTTGCAGTTTGTTATGATCAAAACAGGTAGCTAGGATGGGCAATTGCCGCGTTGAATATGTACAGTGTACTATTACATGTAATGTACCACAATTTAGATGTACATGTACCTACATTTTAGTGCATGTCCATGCATTTGTTTATTCATTTTGAAAGAAAGAGTACATTCCTACTGGAATGGTTCTCGCAGAAGTGGTATTATGCATTGTAAACTTATATATTATGCGTGGTTTGCATGTGCTAATGTGTCATGCTTGTACACAGATGTATGTTGCTAAAAAATGTTGCTGTGCTGTACCACTGAAAAAAAATCAATGCATTATGCTTATGCATTATACTTTATGAAGAAAAATATTTTGTTCACTGGAGCTCTTCAGTTATTTTCAGTTGCACTTTTTAACATTGTGGGGGATGAAGTCATCCTGAGCTACCATACATTATTTCACTGTAACAACTTCCCTGCCAACACCCCCTGCCTGCCTGTTTTAATGATAAAATAGAACGTGACCCCTTTTCTTGACGTTTTTACTAATTGCTCTGAACAGGTGAACACTTGGTCTAAAATCCCATGCCTCTCACATGAAATTGCCTTTTATCTATTTTGAACATTGTACTAAAATTAATCACTAATCCGTGCAGAGACAAAGTCCTCAAAATATGTAGCCTCACTTCCACACTGTTTGACATTTGTAACCCAAACTACCGCAAGTTTAAGTTTGGGTCTAGTGACTTTAGTCTATTTTTCAAACATTTATTGTTCTCATTGCTTGAGCATGCAAAGAAAAATGAGAGAGTGAAGCTTGCTGAGTTTGAAATAACATTGCCTGAATGCCTGGGAACAAGGCTAGGAGTAAATCTATTTTCAATGACAAAATACGAGACAACTACAACACCACACAGCAATAAATCCCCTCAAAGTCTGGATTTAAGACTTGTGCGAGCAAGGATATGCCAATTATTTGGGGATAAAGTGATCTATAGTCCCACGCAGCTAGATTCATGTACATGGTGGAGATGACATCCCATCTATCATTATAACTGGGGCGTAGCATGGTCGGTCTGCTAACCAAGATATCCAATCTACATCATGGAGACAACTTCACTTCACCACATCACGTGCAGACATGTAAGTCATCTATAAGCCTACAGTGTATAATGTGGTACAGACACACAGGTACAGGTAGGGATCTGGCCTGGATTTCAAGATTTAAGATTCAGTTTATCTCACCCCCAAAGACATGATACAAACTCAATAAGTATATTAAGCATTAAAATATTACATATAAACATATACAAACATATATCAAGATGCATAGAAGAAGATATGAGGTTGTGATAGCGCTGAAAATGTAAATGTAAATACAAATAAATTGTTGAAGACGCCGGAATTTTTTTTTTTTAGACCGAAATATCAACAAACTCTTTTTCTCATTATGTTCATAATGTAAACAAAAACAAATTAATAAACACACCAGAAAAGAAAAGATTATTGATATTTCTGTCTTAGAATTATCACTAAACTTTTCTTCTCTGGTGTCTTTATTAATTTGTTTTTGTTTACATTATGAACATATATACATTTATATTGACATATAAATGGCAACAGTGAGTGGAGAACAGATTAAAGATAAAATAATCTTGTACTTTCTAGACCCCAAAATTTGTTGGTATATAAAGGACATTAGACTCCTTGCCACTCAAATTAGGACACAGATGTACATGTTTTGCTAAGAAAAACATTTTTTTATTTGGTTTGCGCAAAGTGTTCATGATCAACATTGGCAATGGACCTGTGTACAGGGATCAGCAGATTATATGGCCAAAATATATCAAACTAGTATTCCTTATACTGAACAGCCTTACAAAATGTCTATTCTGAGGTACATGTACCAGTGCCTACATGTAAACTCCAAAAAGCTTAATATCCCAAAGGCATAATTTGTAGAGTAGAATAAAAGTTTAGAGTTGAACAGTGTCCAAGCCAGTCAAAAATTGGAAATTGAAAGGGAAATTGAGCGTGTCAACTCCTTGAACAGCAGTCAAACGCATCCGATAAATGCCCAAGGACAACTATTACCAGATCCAGAAATAAAATCAGATTTGTGGGGGAGGAATATCCTGGAGTTGTAGTTTGTAACCAAATCATTTACAAGCTCACATGTTAACAAAGTTAAAGATGGTCTGTCCCTTTTTAAAGTCATGGATTAGAAGTGTACCCGAATGATAGCGCGAGTGAAATCTCGGTCACAACTTCAAAACCTTTTCAAGAAAACCAGTTTAAAACTGAACTCGAAATTGAGCAATCAATATAATTCTACTGAAAATCAGTTTACAGTTCTAATATTGTGAGTGAAGTTCCTGTACACCATTTTGTCTTATTTTCCATGGTATCCAAAAAACTTCATCTTTTGACTTGTAAAAGGACAACACTACCTTTATGGTCATGCATACAGGGACTTCTGATGTTCTAATACTGTATTTCTGTACCTGGAAACCTCTATTACCAGCAGGGCTCTACAAACCCACTTGCCCGATTGCCCGGGGCAAGTGAAAATGACGCCCGGGCAAGCATTTCTCAAAGACACTTGCCCGTCCGGGCAAGTGGTTATTTTCCACCCAAAAATATGAAAATAACATTGTTCTTACGCATATGCGAGAAAATTAATGTGAATGTGTCTCGTATCATGTCAAACCAGGCAAACACAGCTGTAATTGGAGTGAGATGAAACTCCGTTCCGTGGACACTGCCATCTTGAACTGAAAAATAAATTCTGCTCATATGCGCGATATCCGCATTACCGATATTTTAACCAGATAAGAGCACTGGCTTGCGATCGCGAATGTGCGACTGCGCGATATGAAATTTTTCGTAACAGCTGTGTTTATTTGTGTGTCCACATACCGTATTTACGTGGATTACAACATATGGGACTGTAATGTGAAAACGTGTGTAAGTGATTGTTGTATGAGTTCTGCACATATACCTGCCGTGGAGCAGCAATGATTTAATTGATTTGCCCATGATTTTGATCGCTACCAGTACACTTGAAACGGCAAAATGAGCACATCTACCAAGAACCCTACCCAGAAATATCGGGCTGATTACTCTAAGGTTTTCTGTATTAACAAGCTCGAAACCATGGCGCTAGTTCATAACTAAGTGTATCCACGACAGCCTACGGCTATGCGGCTAGTCACAGGTAGCTAGCCGCCTAGCCGTCCCGGGGCTATAGGGTCTAAACGGACGCTAATGCAGACCTAGAAATCACTTTTTTGGACGATTCAACGGCAAAGAAGTTGTCTAGGGTTAGACATTTTACTTTTGAAATGTGACTGTTTATAATCCTGTCCTGTCCTGTGCTTATGAGTTACATGTATTATGACAAGCTTTGCCACCTACAAATTACAATGCAATGTGGTGTAGTCAGTGTTATCAATATGTCTTTTTAAATTCCTCTAGTCTTGTGAAAGTGTCCTATACCTGCCTACATGTAGTGAGCAGAGTCTGCTCCCAACATGCCCAATTATTAAGGGAGGTCAGGCGTATGTGTGCTTCATTTCGAGTGAAAGCAAGAGTACTATAGTTAGGAGAGTCAGTGCTAAACATGATGGACTCGGATGATTAAAAACAAACACTAGTAACTTGTCAAACTCTGTGTAAATACCTATTGTTATGTTCAGTTGTCCTGTAAAGTATGTTATAATTCGGCAGGATAAGGTATGCCGCTTCTGCAGAAAAATTAGTGAAAAACAAAGGTTATAATAAAAAAAAAACGGGCAAGCAGTTTTTCCTCCAGGGCAAGCAAATATTTTTACTGCTTGCCCGACAGGGCAAGCGGTAAAAATTTTTTTTGTAGAGCCCTGACCAGCATAACAGACATTCACATCATTTTGAAATTAAAGTCCCTGACATTTTTCACCTCCCATACTGCATTTTGGCTGACTTCTATAAACATATCAAACGACAGTTAAAATAAACCTGGGTGTCGCAGATTGCATGCTTCCTTCTGAAACATTCTCTTGATCTGCTGTGACTTCCAGCACACTCAAGGGGATTAAAAGAATTGTTTAGACTTAAGGAATTCCTGCACATCCTCAAAATCCTTTTAATGGGTCGAGGGTCAAGCAAGGAAACTCAGGGAGGTTCTGATGGGAGTGCTGAAGCCAGTTTCATATTGGAAATGTCCCAGATATTTCATATCTACTCTCCTGCTCTCTCAACCCATAACCTAGAAGTTCCACAAATACCATACAAATGTAATTGCACAATGGCTAGGCTTGTACAGAATTGCAAGTATCTACATGAATTTTAAAGTATTCAGAACAGGTTGAGTACAGTTAAGTTGAGTACAGTTAAGTTGAGTGAACTTTAGCTAGTGGTGTGACAGTAAGTTATGTCAGGTTAAAGGGAATCAGACCCGGCGCTCAAGAGGGCGTTATTCCATGTAAGCGCATGAGCGGACAGTACGTGTTGTCCAATGACGGCAATGTTATTCGATAATTTCACCGGTTACGCAAATGCCATGTTCCGAATGCCCGAAGAATGTCGATTCTCAATCTAGGTATGCCGAAATACAGTTCGGCTCATGATTCGGCGGCTGTTCCCTGCTGGCTCCGCCCACTTGCATACGGTACTTCCAGCTAGCACTCACGTACGTAGACTAGTACTAGTAGTAGTACTCGTATGTGCTTGCATGCGTATGTAGCTAGCTGGCTGTGCATTGTGCATGCACGATAATGCAATCTGCGTGCATGCGGCGATCTATTTTTCCTGCGAAAGTGTGATCATCGTTGCGTGTTGTCTACACTTGTACACGTGTACTGGCATAGCTCGCTCGGCTAGCGCTCACAACGTACGTGAAAGGGCAAGCAACGCATATCTGCAATCTACCAGTTTGATTGACAGCGTTACTCGTCAAACTTCGGAACTAAGATGGCGATGATTGTGACGTCATCCAACAGCGCCCTCTTGAGCTCCGGGTCGAAATTCCTTTAAGCTTTTGAAACAATGTTATAAGTACCATGTAGAACCTTACTCATACTTACTTGCCTAGATGGTTACTAACAATGAACACACGCATATTTTGTTTTGAACGAAGGTTTCATGAGTATGGCATCGCTTCTTCAAATTATGAACACATATATAAGATCTATGTTCTGTGTGTATTCACAGCTTCATGCTTATAGAATTAATGTTTTTCACTGACACACTTCTATACATAAGTCTATCTGCTGTGAGAGCACATTTATACATGTACCTTGACCTTTAAAATGATCTTAAGTTCAAAACATCAGCTAAAACAGCTCCACCCATTCCGTTGTTGTGAAAACACTTCCCAGCAAGCAGGCACCAAGCTGTTCGTAAGTTACGAACGACTTTACGAACGACTGGTGATCCCTTCTTTCGCTAAATGCGTTACCACACTTTGTTCTAAGAAACTGATTTAGCACAAGAAGGGATCATCAGTCATTCGTAAAGTCGTTCGTAACTTATGAACAGCTTGGTGAAACACCCCCCAGGGGTCTACATGTATTAAACCAACTTCTAAAAGTCCTGTTAATACTAACGGGATAAGTGTTCAGTCCAACCCACATGTTGTGGTCTCAAATGCATCCACTTGCCCTGAAGTACCTGACAGTGTACAGGTATTCAGACAGACGGACACAGAGCCACGTTAACCATCTGCTTACTGTGGCCATGCTGTGGCTGTTTTGCCAGGAGTTATGAAGAACAGCTAGAGGTATGACTGCCTGGGGAGATCCACAACCACACCGAGCTGTGATAATCACTGCTCATCAATAGATGAAGATTTTTCTTCAATCCAGATCTTCAGCCAAGTTCACCAGCCTAGCACCAAAGCTACAGTACAAAGAGTCACACCCCATCCATCGTAGTGAGAACACATCCCCTGAAGTGCTTTAAGATGCTGAGGTATATTAGACTGTAGACAGACACCCAGCCACAGTAGCCATCTGCTTACTGGGTCTGTTTTGCCAGGAGTTATGAAGAACAGCCAGAGGCACCGACCGCCCGGTGAGCAATGCAACCACACAGAACTGTGATAATCACTGCTGATCATCAGGTGAAGATCTAGACTGAGGAAAGGTCCAAAATCACTTGCAAGCCTAGAACCTATACACATCCTCGGGCGTGTTTATCAACTCTTTTTTTGGTAGAATTAAGTTTCCAAACGCGTTAAATTTTTTTAAACGCGTTTAAATGAGTTGATAAACGCAAAGGTGTTCTGATTATGGGGCTCGGAAAGCTGTTTTGAAACATGCAAATTTGTGCGATCCTAAACGCGTTTGAGCCAGAAACGCATCTAGAGAAGCGAGATAAACGCAAAGCTGTTTTGAAACGACTTTAAACCACATGTTTCCGATTTCTGAAAACACGCGCGCCACGCCAAGTAAACACATCGATCGCACACTACTGTACTACAGTGCACGTGTAACAGCGCAGTAGAGCTGCGCAGTGACAAGGCCGGTTTTCGAGGGGGCGATTGAGTTGATAAACGCGTTCGTAAAGGCCTTTGGAAACGCGTTTCAAATTCTGAAAAGATGATAAACACGGCCCTAAACACATCACCATTGTATGTATGCACAAGTATAGACTGCAGACAGCTGCCCAACCAACCTGACACCTGCTGTGATTATTGGGTCTGTTATGCTGAGAGTTATTGAGGTACATGTAGGACTGCCTGAGGAGATCTGCAACCACACTGAACTGTGATAATCACTGTTGATCAACAGGCGAAGACCTAAACTAGAGAATAGGTCTCCAACTTAACACTAAGGCTACATTGAACAAAAACCTACCATTCATAGTGTGAATGCATCCAATATAGTACCTTACAGTGAGTGCACAGGTAGAATGTAGACAGGGGCCTATGATGACTGGGTTTGTTATGCCCAGAGTTATTGAGGTTGGGACTGCCTGTGGAGATCCACAACCACACTGCACTGTGATAATGACTGCTGATCAATACACCTGTGAAGATCTGGATGCGAGAAAATGTCTTCAGCCTGGTCACCAGCCTAGCACCAAGGACAGATTGAGTCCAACAGTCCAACCCCATTCACTGTAGTCTGAACACATCTCTCGTATTACCTTACAGTGTGCACAGGTACAATGTTGACAGGAGCCTAGACACCTGCTATGATGACTGGGTTTGTTATGCTTAGAGTTATTGAAAACAGACAGCCTATGGAGATTCGCAACCACACTGAACTGTGATAATCGCTGGTGATCAATAGGCGAATGCATACGTGTACAGTAGACTAGAAGAAAAGTCTTCAGTGCAGGCATCATCTCTCGTCAGTCAGTCAGTCAATGAGTCTGAAAGGTTTATTGCCATTTGGTCCAATCCCAGTTGGTCCACTCACCATTTCGTCTACAAGGAACCCCTTAGAAATACCGTTTTAGATTAAGATACTGGGTTAACTTATCAACACCTCTAATCTACACCATAACCTCAAATGTTAGCTCTAATCCAGACCCCCTACCCTAACCCTAACCCATATATATCAGCATGTGATGGTAGACGAAATGGTGAGTGGACCAACTGTGATTGGACCAAATGGCAAATCACCGTCTGAAACTACCGTCTACCTCTCATGTTTGTACATGACTACTGATAGCAGAGGTACTAGGCTGTGCAGGGACACAACCGAGTCTGTAAACAACTATGTCTGGTAACACAGACTACGCCCTACTCACACTAGCAGCCCGTTCCTCACCCCCACTTGCTGGAGAGGCCAGGCCAGCAAGTGGGCGTAGGGCTTAGTCTGTGTTACCAGACATAGTTGTTAACAGACTCGGTTGTGTCCATGTACTCCACAGCTAGGCTAGCCTTATGGTAGTTGGCATGTCATGTGCTAGTCTGATTGTCCAGACACTTGTTTAAAAGAAGAAACAAATTACCCTTGAGTTTGTGCCCCACAAGAACAGCCTATGGCTGAAGAGGGCCATTGTACTTACATAAAATAAAATAAACTGAACTGCCTGAAGAATAATTCAAACAAGCTTTCCCCTGCAGTGCCGTCAGACTCGGGGAATATTACCAAAATATTTGTTTCCTGTATTATTAATCCTGAAGTTGAACAGTCACTCTGCCGCCAACATATCAGGAGTTTTAAATACTCTTTAAATAAAAACAAGTATTTTTGGCCCCTTAATGCGTTTGCTCAGCAATGGTAAGACTGTCTAATGGCTGGCAAACACATTGTGAGAAGGATTGTTTTGCTGTCTCACTCATCTCAACCTGATCAAGCATTCCTCCATGTCTCACATCCTTCGTCTTCTCCTCATATGAAACATTCATGACCTGCCGCTGATGGCTTTGTCATCTTCTTAGTCCTACGCTTGAACTTCCCACCTGTCAATAACCAGCAGAGTCAAGTGTATCGAACCTATCTATGAAGGCTTCTGATTGGTCAATTGATGCTTGCACATCAATGCATGATGTGAGGCCTGTTCCGCATAACGATCGCTGACAGACAAACTTAACGGAAAAGCCAGACATTTATGTGATAAAACAACATCCAATGGTTAATTTCCATGGTAACAAAGAAAACATAGTCCTTGTTTTTTGTTTGTCCATTTTCCTCTATGTGCTAGTCACCTGCTGGTCATTTCATGCAATGGTACACTTCCCTGTTTGTGCTAACAAAAGAAAATACACAAAAGTATGTTGTCACATGTGCAGTCTTCTCAATTTCCTCTTTGTCCTCCCACGACCTGTCTTTCTAACTTCTATAAAATCTGACACCTACTGTACATGTACAATGTATACATGTACATAATCAAAAGATTTAGACTCAGTTATTAAAAATGTATAATATTGGAATATCTAACCAATTTTTGACCACCCACCTGAGTTAAATGATTGATACAAACTCATACTGATGTTTGGGGTTGGGCTTTATGAGATGTAATGTGGAACACTGCTTGATGTATGGTTTGGTGTAATGGTGGAGCTAAGCGATGCCGCTTGGGGCCCTGCTTGATATACTGTTCAACCCTGCTTGATGAAATGTTTGGTGTAATAGTAGGCTCTGGATAATGTCATTTTGTGCCATGCTTAATGTAAAGTGAATCCCTACCTAATGTAATATTGGGCCTTGTTTGATGAAATGTCCAGCTCATCTTAGGTGGGCTGGGGTAAATAAATAACATGCCTTTTACTTGTTTTGGTCTAATGAAGATGTAACTTAAACCTTGGCTTATTTCCCAGATGATACAGATCACATAATGCAGTGTGGTATTTGGTCATACTTAGGGCTAATATTAGTCTAGATACTACTTTATGAGGTGCATGGACACAACTCTGTACTACATGTATGTCTATGTCCTCCATGAGAAGGAGCCAGGATGGGATGAGGGCATAGTCTGTGTTACCAGACATAGTTGTTATCAGACTCGGTTGTGTACACGAACATGCACCTCAGACCCTAGTAACTAGGCTAGGCAAATGTGAACCCACACTCTGAGGTCAACTGTGCTTTCACCTGGTCTTCCCATGTCAACAATAGAGATAGCCTGACTTCAAGGCTGTTTGACATTTCTAATCCAAACTGAAAACAGAGACTAGTGTTCATAAGACTACCTGCAGTCACTAAATCTTATCCTATTTTCACAATCAATCCCTGAAGAAGATATTGAGAATGATTAGTCTACTGCAGCCAGACCTCTTTAAAGCATAATTTGGATTAAAAATAATCAACAGCTTAGAAGTCAGGCTATACTGAAGACAGCTAACAAGTGGCACATGTGCATCTTGGTCAACTTCACAAACAGAACAGGAAATCCCCATTTTTATTTTGACTGGTAAAATATTGAACAACTGCGAGCAACCATCAAGGGCTACTGAGCATGTATCTGGGCCTCAAAGGGCACTTTTGAAAATCTGATATTCTTAATCTGTACAACAAAGTCTTGAACTTTAAAAAAATTATTCAAATACTTCATTTATTTCCAATGAAACATCCCTAAGCCAGGACTTGTGTGTGTATACTCTTGCTACGCAGCAGTTATCATTACATACCTTTTTAAAATATTTCAGTTTCAAAAGACAGAGATATCCATAGTGAAAATACTTTAACTTCTCTATTTAATACCATTATGTTCAAATATTGTGCACACAATCAATAGACTCAAAACTCTTGATGTAAATGTGTACAGGCCATTCAAGTCTAAATACCAGCCCTAAATCTGGCATAAAAATGAAAGAGCATCTCTTCCCATTGATCCAATAAACAATTCAGGGATTTGAGGAAAGGGTGGGTGGATAAGTAATTAGTTTTAGTGATCTGTTTCTTAAAGAGTTCGGGTATGAAATGACAGACAGCCTGGAAAGCAAGAAAGACAAAGCTATATTGTTCTACACACAGGATGATATTATTAAACATGCCGAATGATACAAGTGGTATAGAAATATGACAAAAAATTTTGTTTCATTTAAAAAAAAATTACCTGGGGCTCAGGAAATGTGGTCCCTACAATGCACAAAAGTGCCCTTCAAAAACAACAAATGTCTTTATCTATCCATAGGGTATCATGTACATTTTCATTAATTAGGCTTGACAAATAACCACTACAAATAATTTGTCATTCTCTCCCTGGGGCGTACTAAGGAATGCAAATAGCCCTTATAGCTCCCCCACACACATGTCACATGACCATGGAGTTTATAATACCAAATAACGTCCATAGTACATCCTGTCTGTGCAAATTGCAATATCCTGTCGCATACCTAGCTTTTATCCTTGATGCTATTCATAGCACAGGATGACCTACGGATACAGAAATTTCACTTAACTTTACCAAAGCATCAGATCAATACACTGGCTTCAATTTAATGGCCCAACAAGATAATGATTATAAAACAAATGCGTGAGATTCAAATTTACACTTTGATGGGTTCATAATTTGAAACAGAAGTGATCTGCTAGGGTATTCAGCAATAATACATTTTTAGGATTTCAATCATGAGCAAATATGTTAGAATTAATAATTAAAACCACACATTAAATGATTACTTGTGTCTAACATGTAAGTTTAAACAAGTAAATTTCATTTTAGAGAGCACACTGATTCTTGTATGTTGATAAAACACTAACAGATCATTTTTTTTACTAGGGCTTCATTGGCACATATATGGATGGAGACTGTGACAGTTAGCCCCGCTGACCACTCGAAGGTAAAGCATTGATAAATCTTCGAACAAACACCTCTGGCTCTGGAAGCAGCCATTATTGCATTGACCAGGCCAGGGTCCTGCCATGGCAAGGGCAAGGTTGATGTTTAAACTTTAATAATAATGTTACATTCCAATTTCTATCTGTATTACTCATTTTTATTTTACATTACACTTTAGAAGTTTAGTCTACATATCTGTAACACAAACATAGAATAACATTTGCTCAAACGTCAACAACTGGTGATAAAATCCACAATTCCCATAAATATAAATCACAAAAGTAGCACAGACATCCTTTTCAGTATCTGGGACAATGATGAGTAATTGTGCTGAGATTGCAATTCACATTCAACACACAAGTGACGAGTCTTCCTTTACAGCGACAGCGCAGCCCAAGCCAGGGCCAGGCCAGCGCGACACGACGGCATTGACCAGGCCAGGGATATTGTCGATCTCGGCCTAGCTCTGTCTCCTTGTAAATCAAATATACTTCTTGATCTTTTTTCAAATTTAAAAAGTTCGATGAGAATTCTTACCTTTTCACAGCGCTGGCTCTCTGTCTCGGTTGTGCTCGGTAAGCTTTCTTGTAGGATTCCCGTATGGTGCTAACCGGATAACTACTGTAGTATCAACTTCACTCCGAACAAGTTTGTAATATACAGTAGTGTTAGCTAGTGTATCAGGCTACAGTGCAGTGAAAGTATCGCACTGCACTGCACTGTATGCAAACTGAGACCCGAACGAGAATTCTGTGCGAACTTTTAAGGTTGCTGACGCTATAGGTGGCGGTAGAACGATCTAGTATTGCGGCTTCATTCAGTACATTAGTTCGCAGACTGGAGGGAAACTTGAATGTTTTAGTGTGTGTGTGTGTATTCCTGGCACTACATAACTAATCTGTGCAGATGTGGAGATGATGTTGGAGGTACATGTAGATGTACATGTAGTTTGGTTGTTGTTCTTCTTCTTGGTGGTGGTGGTAATGGTGGTGGTGGTGGTGGTGATGGTGGTGGTAGTGGTGTTGGTAGTGATGGTGGAAGTGGTAGTAGGGATGATGTTAGTAGGCCTAGTTTTGTTGGTGTTCAATGAGGCGATTGTGATGGTGGTAGTTATGGAGGAGGTGACAGTGATAGTGGTGGTAACGGATGGGATGGGGTCGTGTGGTGGTGGTGGAGTTGGTGATATGATCTTGGTAGTAGTGTTGGTGGAAGTGATAGTGGTGGTGGTGGTGGTGGTGGTGGTGGTGGTGGCAATGATGATGGTGATGATGATGAAATGATGATAATACAAATGATGGTGGTGATAATGACGATGATCATAATGATGATGATGATGATAATGATGTATATAGGTGTATATGGTGATCATAACATTAATACACGTTTTTCCAGTCACCCCGATGTAATTTTACTTATATGAGAATCACAATACTATTTGGATGTCGATCAGAGCAGTCGGCCTCTTGACTCTTGTCTGACTGGCTCTTTAAAAGACCGGATTTGATTGTAGACAGTTAAAGATCGTCGATAATAGCTATCCAAGGACCTCCTTATTTATTGATTTTGCTTTTGGAAGTCTTTCTCTAAGCTCATTGATTTATATTGTGTTCGAAATCACGATTGTAGCTATAAGATGTGAAGCGAATCAATCAGTATGCTTCGATTCTGGTCGCCCGCCCTCTCTCGATTTACACGTACATCTCTCCGTATTTCTCAACGTACTCCCTCATATTTTACTGAACGTGACATAGTGCTTGGGGGTTGCAGGTGTATCTTTCATGTGTGCGCATGTGTGTTGGTAACATACATATATTTGTTTTGCTGACACGTGGCCACATTCAACCAATTGGTAATCAATACTAGACTATTACCTGAATAATATAAACGATTCTCGTTCTGGCATACAAATAGGCAGAGTAATGACGTGCAAAAACAAATAAAATAGGTATGATAAATTATAAAAAATGTCTTCATATCTACAAAAGTTATAAGAATACCTGCGTGATCATTCATCTTTGCTGATTGGTAGTTTATGTATGTATGCGTGTTACTACATATTTGGTTGGCGTTTGTAAATACAAGGCGTTAATGGTGACGACGACGTTGTTGACGGCTAGGTGTACGATTGCCGGCAGTCGTAGGCTATTAATCAACGTGTAACTCCTCGTCAGTGTGGTCAATGTATATCATCAGTTAAATACTGGAACATATTGCAACTGACCAAGCATATTACACACTTTTCAGTCTAGAAATGTTTGCAGTGTCATGATATGTAGCATTGCCTTTGTTGTTTTCCGCTTCATGTCAAACGAATTTGCCACACTCTCACTACACGCAGCCACCTGCTATCAGATTGCTCTTTTCTGTTTGATATTTTCTGCGGAAAAATGATGAAGCTGAAGTTCTTTTCCTCATCAGCATTGTTCTACCAGGAATACTAGGAAAGTCAATATCTCTTGCCAAGTCCGGTAAACTGGTAGGCTACCTTCCAGGTTGTTTGGTATTTCGAATCTAAATTGTCAGAAGTATACATTCGGGTTTACTATTGACAAGGCTAATATTCCTCTCCCCTCATGGTTTATTCTAACGAGTCATAGTACAACTAACGGGAGTAAATATGCTACTTCAGCCAGACCTACTGATTGTAAAGTTTGGATAAAAAGTATCCAACGGTATGGAAACGAGGCTAGAAAATAGGTTTTGTTTGCCAAATCGTTTAAATTGTTAACAAGTAAAGGGCAGGATGCGGTCCTTTCCCCTCAAAAACAAGAAAGGAACCTGTTGGCCTAAATCATTGTTTATAAGCATCGAGCTGAGATGACCTGAAAATAACAGAAATAATGAACAGATAAATTAACGAGTGATGTATATGTTTCGCAACATTAAATCCGATCCAGAAATATCGAATTCCTTCATCTGAAAATACTGAAAAACGATTTCACAATAGTTATTTGTGAGACACGAGCGTCTTTCAAAGGTGACAAAATAAATGTTAAAATGAGGTGTAATAAATTATGCAAAATACTTGTTAACGTATCGTTTTCATCGACCATTGTTTGAAATGCAATATTCAGTCATGATATATTATTGGGACTTCGAAATGTTAATGTTTTATTTTACTGTGTATTTTTTATTTATTAGTTTCCAAACGGTCCTTTAGAACACACAATATAACATGTGTACAATTACATACGGTAATCGTATAATCATAATAGCTTTACAAAACCTGTATTAGAATGTTAAAAAAAGTTTGTTGTTTACAGAATAAACCATACTGAAGCATAATAAGTCATATATCTAGGGAATTATATTGAAAGGCGAACCGCCTATGGTGGTAAACGTCCCTGGTAAAGTTTCCATTAACTCAGCTTTAAAGGGTAAACTTCAAACTGGGTTGAAAGAGCAGTTAGTGACAGTGATTGGACTTCGGTCTATAGAAGGTCAGATATGTGTTTTGAATTAGCGTATTTGATTTTTCTTTTCTAATTTGATCTATTTACCCAGGTTTAGCAAATACTAATCAGCAGCTTACAATATTCGCATTAACACATTAAGTGATATGTATTATATCTGTCAACAAAGGTCCCGCGAAAACAAGTTAACAACAGGAATTATCGTTTTAACAAACAACCCCCCAAACATGAATGTCCTTGACTAACCATCACTCCATGAATGCCGGCATTCCTCTGCCTTTAACACGTCACATCTGCGCCACCTTTCCCGCTGACATGGGTTGTTTTTGCCAACTAAACAGATTAAGCACTAATCTAATCTGCTCAGGAAACGATCCATTTAAGCTACCAGTAGCGGGCACTTGGAGGGGGGTAGGGTTGCCCCCATTTTCTAATTATTGGCCAACCATGTTAAGATGATCCGCATCCAGCAGAGTAAATGCGTGAAGGGAAATTACTATTGAAGAATGATTCAATGTTCACTCATGTAAATAAAAAAATGTGTTTGAAGAGAAATAAATGTTTTCAAATCAATTCAAAATCAAATCAAGATGCCCCCCCCCCAACACACACGCCGAAATAATGTTAAGATATTCCTTAACGTGCATGAATGAAGCTTTCGAGGAGGATAATACTTGGATGTTACTTGGATGGGTGATCTAGATTCATGACTGATCCACCCACCACTTTCTTAATCAAAACCCTCGATCTGGTCCCAATCGACCGAGAAGAGAATGAAATCATGGATGCGGAATTAGTTAAACTAATCACTGTACGTGTTTACAGTGGTTTTGTCTGGAATTATGCAGTTATTATCATGATTCAGAGAATCAGACTTTTTTATGAACTAATAGTATTCACATTGAATTAAGCGCTTGATTGCATTTGGTGATATGTTGTTGTCGATATGTAGCCATAAATGTTTCAATCTTTGATTTGCGATATATAAACATAATATGTTTTGGTTATGATTAACGTCAGTTCGAAACTGAATGAACTCTCATCTTATCTTAAAAACTATATGTGACAAGTCGCTTATTAGCATGCGCTAAATAATCACATTCCTCACAGACATCATTGGTATGAATAATAGAAATTCATATCTAAATGACTAAGAACGAATGGTGCATGTCAAGATGTGTATATAAGAAGACGTGGTCTCGTTATGATAATTTAGTATGTGTTTCTATATCATAGCTTCATGTAAGGCATTCATTACCAGAACGTTCTCAGCGTCACCCGAAGAGGGCGACATCATCACTCTTCTCCCCAGATTGCTTTGAAGACGGCAACATGATAGAGAAAAGAATCCACTTCAATACACTCGGGAAAGTAGTGAATCGAGGGCATATTCTTGATCGGTGTAGTGAAAACACCTTTTTAGAAAAGAACAGATAAGAGAGACGAAGGTAAATCATACATTTGTCACATAACTGTATTGGAAATGCTGGAACACGATGACAAAGCACAACTTAACATTGAAAAAATACATTGGAAAATAACACATTATGATTGTATAATGTGTGTGAAGGAAGGGGGAGATTCCTGGAAGCTCCGATTATG
>OZ022593.1:20903046-20937194 GCA_963669155.1 Arbacia lixula | reverse complement strand
ATCACTAATATTAAAAAAAATAGATTGATCAAGGCCATGTTGCATATAGGTTTTTAATTATTATAACTTACCATCAATGGAAAGTACCATGGCAACAGCCATGAGCTCTCCTTTTTGTACCTTTTGCCATGGTAGTTAACATTGATAGTAAGTTAAAATAATTGAAAATCTATAATTTATGCAACATGGCCCAGTACTTCTTCTTCTTCTTCTTCTTCTTCTTCTCTTCTCTTCTTCTTCTTCTTCTTGTTTTTCTTCAGTTATCACATTCCCATAGAATCTACACAGCTCTTCATAAACGTAGAGAGTTTTGGAAGAAGATCGTGGTGTCTGCTGAAAGTCGTTGGATGTTTGAAGTTGGTGCATGGCAACGAATGGTTTGCCGCCGGAGGTTCGTTCGTATGGAAGCCTACTCTCTCATCTAGGCGGGTTACACAAGTTCATTCACCCTTGTTTGGAAATTCTTTTTATATTCATGTTTCATTTTCATCACATTAGCAACAATCAAAATGTATTTTCAGGAGATTGGATACAAAATAATGAAGAAAAACAACCTTCGTATAGCATTTTTTGCGAGCATAGTCGCAGTAGAATATCCCTCGTAGCCATCTCCGCCGTCAGTGAGCGGCTAGCGGTAACGGCATACTGCTGTCGTGTAAAGTGAAAGTCGCTTTGGTGTTTATTTCAGGAGAAAGGACGGAAGAAAGCGCCTGTGATCCATGACCACACGGCGGTAGATAGGAGCTTGCTTTCCATTCTGGGTTTGGGGGTATACCCCTCACTCGACGTACTAGCGGAAGTGACCTCATCCCAACACTCGGTGACTAGGCCCCAAGGACGATTCTTCCCCCGTCTCCTTCTCTAGCTAGCCCCCTCCCCCTCTCCCTCTACCCCCTTCCCCCTCCCCCTTACCCCTCTCTGAAGCAGTGACATGAGAGACAGCGGAACCAGCGAGGTCTGTGCATGTCAGTAAAGAGCGAGAAGCTGATAGTGAGAGCAGACCATGCAGTAACGACGTGTTGGTCCGCGGAGGAAAACTTTCTTTCCCGCTCAAAACAGTGAACAAAACTTTACGAGACGCTCGACTCTCACGCTCTCTCTCGTTAAGTCGGATCATAACGCAGTGTCAAGCTCCATCTGCACTTTAACATACAGGGTCCGCGGTTACCACTTTCTTGGATTTCTACTTTCATGCTGCTAACTTTTACGTGTTCCTTAACGTGTCGTCAACCCATTTGCGTTTCTGAACTGTTCTTTCATATCATTTCATCTATCGACCTTCGTTTTGCCACTTGTTATTGGATAAAGAAAGCAAGCGAGTTTAATTGCTTTTGATGATATGGAATTTAATCGAATAATCTAATGTAGTGATAAAAAAGTTTGTGATTTTTTTTATATTCCGGTGAGCAATTTCTTCCAAATCACAATGGGACCACCTTGGAAATGCTACCCGTCCTGTAGGATCTAACGTTGGAATTATCCATTTTTAACTTTGGAGATTTTATTTCATTTCATCGGACTGAACGCGTGAGAAGGTAATATATGAATTTCGCTTCGATCCCTTTTATATTGTGTTGGTTTGATGTTCTACGGTAGAGTGGTGCTGGAGTACTCGTGTATGACGTGGTTGGGGGGGGGGGCTTTGATCTTACTCTGTTACAAAAACTTATTGCTGTTTCCACTTACCCCCCCCCCCACCCCCCCCCCCTCTCCTCCTTGTCTATGTAGTAAACGGTATTGTGTGCATTGTTTTCGCTAAAGCAAACATTGCAGGAATAACATCAATGATCTAAAAAACCCACAAATGATATGTATATACACGATTTTCTTAAGACCATTATATTTAAGAAATTACTCCCTCCCCTACTATTTTGGGGGACGATCGTTTCTATTGTGGTCTCTTTATTTAAAATGTGAACAGATTCCCAGTATTGTGTTTGTACATTTTCGCGTGTGTTTGTGTCTGGGAGTCAGTGTGTGTGTGTGTGTGTGTGTGTGTGTGTGTGACCAATCGTACGCATAACGCTAAAACCACTCACATCGCAAATGGTTACACTTAATTTACAAAGTACAAATACGATACAAACAATAGTAATTTATACTTTAATGCTGTAATACGACACAAACAAGACAACTTAACTTTCACTTAGGTCAATCATGTTTTGACATGAGTTGAATCTAAAACCCTGAAACCCGATCGCTGCTTTCTCCACGCTTCATAGTTATGTCTACTCCTCCTCAATATCAAGTTTGGCGTCATTGTGATCTACCCAGAACAAGTTAGGCGATGCCAATAATTGAATTAAAGCAGAAAAGTGTTTATTTCGAATAATTCTCCAAACGCGATTACCCCTTCGTCTAAGAAACGTAATAGCGATGCGCAATTTTCTTGTGAGCGGTATACGGTGTGACCGAATCTAAATTTAGCCCAATTTTGCTTTGTCATTTTCAGACACCCTTTTTTAATTAGCCGTGCGATCAGAAGGAGCCTAAGTTATCAGCATGTGGCTGTACGAGGAGCTTGGCTTGACATATAGACCTATCAACCTAATAGCAAGGAAGGGTACAATCTGTTTTCGTAATACGTTAGCATATGCATACCTACATTTCAATACTTGCATGAAATGTATTCGTGATTTATTTAAAAAGTGATTTTTTTTTATTTCCAGCCTTTGTGTAAGACGCATAATTTTTGTATTGTTTTATTTTATATTATTTACTTATAAACAGAAACCTTTCAAAAATTGTATCAATACTATAATGATTAATACGATGGGGGCAGGATTTTATTTTGACGGGAAACGCCTAATATTGTCAAAGGCTGATTTAGTTACTCTTATGAGATTTTATTTCCAAGGTGTTTTCTTTTCAGGATTTGTTCTGTTCCTTCCAAGCTTATCCACAGTGTAGCTTGTCAAGTTCATTTTGAAAAGGGTCGTTTTATGAGTCACAATTTGCGTGCGACACCTTAAAGGGAAATTCTATTGCCAATGCTGTTAAAGTCTTATCCCGTTATTCATAACGTGTTCTCATGATTTTATGAAAAACGGCCCTCCGGTATGGGAGGTTACACATTATGAATAGCGGTCCTTATGATTAGCGAGCTTGCCCGTGCTTCCAACCCTTTGGTTGCCAAGTAACTGCTGATCTGTATTCTTGTGTTCTACTAAGGTTAACAACACTAACATGACTATGGGTGTAGTTTGTGAACATCTACTGTCAAAACGTCCTTACTTATTCAGCCCCCAGCCCCCCCCCCCCCCGTCTTATGAATTGTCATGTGTGTATAGCTTATTATCTATCCAACAAATAGTTTTGTCGTAGAGTAGATCGAAGTGCTACGTCAGAAAACATTTCATGTAAAAATCAAATACGATGCTGCTGATTTCGAACGTACATTAATATTCAAATGAATAGTTGTCACATGAAAACATCATACATGCCCAATTAATACATGGGTTTCCAACAATATATTACTCATAGCATTGAACAGAAATCTCGCCTGACGTTTGTTCAACGTTTGTCAAACGTTTGTCCGACGTTTGTCAAACGTTTGTCCAGCGATAGAATCTGAGTGCATTCCTCTGCACAAGATGAGTGAAACTCAATCACTAAGAACAGATATATGGCATGACCTTGCTTCTTGGCAGTCTGTATGTAACCTTCCATACATGTCAATACATCATAAAACATAACTTATTTTACTATTTGGTATTTTGTTTACGTCTTGCTTTAAAAGCAAGACGTAAACAAAATACCAAATAGTAAGTTCACGTGCATTTCGCATTACAGGTGTGCATTCCCTCAAAGCACCTGTCCGCATTCCAATGCGTGTGTTTTTTACGGATGCCTTTGGTTAACCTATGTAGGAAATGCAAACACCGGTGTAACGCACATTCTTCCCCTAAAGGCTGGCCTAGAGAGCTAGGCGAAAGCAAAAGGGCCCCACTACTCAGTTGCGGCCAATGGCAAATCGGAAAATTTAGGAAAGTTTCTCGTATTTGTTTTTGACATGGGAATATATTCTGACTGGACCATTATTTGTCCCGACCATTATTAACACAAAAGTTTGCAATAGTTGTGAAGATGATAAATTCATTGTGTGTAGTCTATGTATGCGTGTGTCTGTGAGGGGGGGGGGGGGGGGGAGGGGCGCTCAAGTTTCTAATAGACCATTTTCATTATGTATATATGTTGTACATGTCGTTCAAACGATACGTTACAAAAGTGGTATCCACAAAGCTTGTCCGAGATTTGTCCGACTAGCAGCAACTAAAATAGATTCAAAGTGCATTCATTGAGTCTGATTGACTAGATACAGGGCCATGTTGCATATAGGTTTTCAATTATATATATATATTACCATCAATGATAACGACCATGGCAACAGCCAATGAGCTCTCATCATTGCACCTGTTGCCATGGTAAGTTACAATGATTGAAAACCAATAAGAGCATTGCCTGAGTGAATGAAATAACGCGTTACCACTCAGTTGGGGGAGAGTTGTTTATAACATGACGAAAAAATGGCTACTCAGACGTGGGTTTGCGTGTATGTGTATGAAAGGAGGTTTACAGGGGTATAACCAAGGAGGTTGTGCATTTATCTCCCTTTACTCATGTCCCTTTGGAGGACGAAAACAGCTTTGGCCGAAGTTCGGTTGCCAAGAAGTGTCCGCCCGTTTGCGTTGTCAGTCATCGGATTAGCCCGGCCCGTGTACCGGGGGCCGACCGGGGGCCGACCGGGGGCCCTGCGCTTAGTCCAAGGAAGGGGGCCGGGCGGTACCAGTTCTCATATCAGCGAAATTGTGTCGACGTGTTGTTAATCCTTACAGAAAATGTGTACAATTTTGAGGACCATTTCTTCTGACTCATTAGAATGTATTGATTCCTAGATAATTCAAAGCTATGTGTCTGGACATGAGACCACTGACAAACACAACATTTGTTCTAACCTATCGTGATGGTAGATACATGTACGTTGTTTATCGTCATGCATTTGACAAGGGCAGTGGGCCGGCGTGCAATTTACACATACACACATACAGACACACATACACCCCCTCCCCACATATATATATACACATACACACACATTCACACACACACACACACACACACACACACACACACACACACACACACACACACACACACACACGTATAGAAACACACACAACACACACACATACAACACACACGCACACATTCACAAACATACACACATTTAACACACTTGTAAACACACACCGTCTCTCCGCCGTCGGACGTGATTCATGAACAAAAAGGTCGTGCTTGTTCCCCCTTGCCCCCCCCCCCCTCCTCCTCCCTCCCCCTCCCCATCCCCATACCCAGTTGACTCCGGAGTTGACTGCCTGACTGAGCCGTTCCTGGCCTGTCAGTAGTTAGCCAGGAAGCCTCCTTCTAGTCGGCCACGCCATCCCCCTGAAAATTGATGATTCTGTTTACTTTCACATGTTTCGTTTTATTCTTTTGTTTTGCCACACATTCCTTTGTTTAGTGTGTGTTTTGTCTTGAAAATGAAAACATGAAGAAAAGTAGTTTGACCGACTGACTGAATTGTTCTTTGTACATCAGTAGTTGGTTTAGGAAACACCCAGTAGTCCTCATCATGTGCTCATAGTGGATGATTCTGTTAACTTTCACATCTCCCTATTCCTGAGTTTTGGCTTGACAATGGAAAAATTAAGAAAACTCGTATGACCAACTGATTCAGCCGTTTTTGGCCTTTCAGTCGAAGCCAGTAGGCTACTCCGTGTTCTCATAATGAACGAGTGTGTTATTTTTCACATGCAATTCCCCCTCTCCCTTTTAAGTGTGGGTTTCGGGTTCAAATGCAAAAAATGAAGAAAACATGTATGACTGACTGAGTTGTTCTTGGCATGTCAGTATTTGTTCAGGGAGTCCGTAATAGTCCGCTCCATGTTCGCATAATGGATGATTGTATTTACTTTCACATGCAACTGCCCCCATCCTATTTGTTTGGTGTGGGTTTTTTTTTGGCTTGAAAATGCCAAAATAAAGAGAAAACAAGTATGACTGACTGACTGAGCCGTTCTTGGCCTGTAAGAATTTGGCCAGGAAACTCTTCGTAATACTTCACATCATGTTCCCGTAATGGATGATTATGTTTACTTTCACATGCTGTTCCTTCTAATTCCCTTTGTTTAGAGTTTTGGCATGACAAACACACACATGAAAACAAAATAGGGGGCGGACCTTACGGCCAAGAGATCACATCTGCCACTGCTTTTACCAGTTCAGACACAGAACCATGGGGAAAATTATTCTTGAACAACACTAGTTGATTCCACGTGGGGCGTATAATACCCCAGCACATAATATCCAGCCAAGAATAAAAATGTTGAGACTTGTTCAATCGCTCCCCCCACCCCCGCCCCCCCCCCCCCCACCACCACACCATTCGGTTCTTCCAATATAAGAGGATCAAGATAGAAATCTGATAAACACACGCACGTGCAGCACAAGTTCAGATAGAACTCTGAACTATATCACTGCTTCATAAGTTGAGCAGTCATTATGAAAGACTCAAGTGGTGCAAAAACATAACCAAATATTGACCTCGTAATAAGGAACGCCCAAGAAGGTTCCCAGAAAACCAGTATCCCCTGTTGACATGGTAACATATTATTAACTTCGTCACCCCCAAAGAGATATGAAGATGATAGAATTAACGCCTTGAAGCATCTTCATTGAATTAGCCAGTGTGACGTCACCAGATAATTACTTGCCCCTGAAGAGCAAGTGCAAATGTATGATAACCGACCAGCCTCATTGCTGCGTCCTTCTCCACATTAAAGGAAAATCAAACCCTCAACATGAATTGAATTACTAGTAAATAAAAGCAAACAAATCAGAAAACCAGATTAGTAGAAGTTGGAGTTAAATCAGAGATGTTATACGGCAGGTGTGATTTATTGAAAATCATGATACTACCTCTGAATCCTAATCACCTACCTTCGTGGGTAACTTCATTAGTCCGTAATGGCGTAGTGTATAGGATCGTTATTTTTCTTATGTACCATTCATTGCGCCAGATCATTACTTGCCTATCTTTGATTTAGAGAGTGAGGGCTAGTTCTTATTTATTTTTTAAACACAGAATAGTTCCTTATGATATGCCTGATTTTTTTTCAAACTTTTGCTAACCCTCTTCTCTAATTATTCTGATTTTATTCAAGTCAACGTATTACCGGGGTTTGATTTACCTTTAAGGATGAGGGATAATTTGGTAAAGTCTACCGGGCCCGGAATCAATGCAGCGCCGTTCTGCCATGAATGGATTCCATTCTCGATTGATTCCAGGAAAACAGGAAGGAATCATCTCACAATTCTAAAATCCAAAATAAAACGAAATCCGGACCCCGTCGCTGACGCCAGAGAGTTGCACCAGGGTTCCTGCCCGTATTATTATCTTCTACCCCGAACCTTTAAACGACCACTTACCCCCTTTGAAAACATCTCTAAATCATAGAGCTAACGCTAATTTAGAGCATTTCCAGCAACTACCTGCCAAGTAAATAGTACGCAATTGGGTCAAAATTGTTTACGTTTTTGATGAAGGACAAAGTTGAGCGTAACCCAATCTGTGCGATTAGACTCGAACACGTTCTTACAAATCTGTTTAACTTTAGCAAGATGAATCAAGGATGTAGGAGGTTTAGCAGCCTCATCCATCCTTGGTCAAACCATGATTAAACATAATTATGTGAAACAGATGAATTATAAATAGTCAGGATTGATATTAGCGCTTTCATCATCACCATTACATGTAAATTTGTATTACTACTGCTATCATTACTGGAATTATCATGATTATCATTACAGTAAAACCTGCTAATAAAAAACACTCAAAGAGGACAAAAGATGCGATCTTTATAAACAGGTGGCCTCGGTATAAAGATAACTTTAATACAAGGTTCAATGAGATATAATGTTCAAGGAAAACAAAAGAAAATGTGTTTTTTATAGACAGGTTGGTGCTAAAGTTGGTGTCACTGTATTATGTTTTGTGTAGGTGCATACAATTTATCATTTCACTAATCATGCTAATTAATTAATCATTTGGACTTAAATTCTCGGTATGAAAAGGCCCCGATACTGAAGCGCCGCTGCAATGGATGCAATTCATACTTATTGGAATATTTGAATTTCCTGTTTACATGGTGAGATTGAGGGCATGGAGGAGAGACGCGGGGAGGAGGAAGGAGGCCGACGGAGCTATGATTAGGACCTCGTCCAAGAGAGAGAGAGAGAGAGAGAGAGAGAGAGAGAGAGAGAGAGAGAGGGGGAGAGAAAACAAGAGAGAGAGGGGGATGAGAAAGAGAGAAAGAGAGAGAGAGAGAGGGGGGAGGGATATGAGAGAGAGAGAGAGAGAGAGAGAGAGAGAGAGGGGGGGGAGGGGGGAGAGAGAAAGAGAGAGAGAGAGAGAGAGAGAGGGAAAGAGAGAGAGAGAGAGAGAGAGTGAGAGAGAGAGAGAGAGAGAGAGAGAGAGAGAGAGAGAGAGATGGGGGCGTTGACATGCCTTTAACTCTAGCGTGTTGGCTAGGCATTCGCATTAAACATTTGTGGATTATCTACTTTCTTTATATGAAGATTGTTCTGTATCAATTAGTATAAACGTTTAAACTCTTCATTTTAAAGGGAGTCGAATTTACAAATCCCTCTTTTAAGTCAATGATGATGAGTACGTTGAAAAGTACACTGTCTTTAGTATGTACATTATTGTCATACGTAATATGAGCGTAGACGTAAGATTAGATGATGTCAAGAATGATTATGATAATAATTGCTTCAGTTGAAACATGCAGTGATTCATAGCCACATCATAATGATAATAAACATAAACCGTATTCATGGTCTTTGCAACTTTTCCAGGCTTTAACGAGAATATGGTGCTGTCTGCGATTTTTTTTTTTGGTTCTGTTTTGTTAATTGATATTTTGCAAAAAAGATTTCTTGAAAGAAAAACATCAGACAAAAGTATCAGCTGAGTTTCACGGACCACCATATAAGGTCCTGAAGAGGACTGTGAGGTTAATTCTGTATGAGAATCTTCTGAAGTGAGAAGCGTGGTGAGAATCAAAGTCAATACCAGTCACTAGAGTACTTTCGTGAGGAGGTTCATGAGGATATTTCGGTCAAATCGAATATTATAAAATACATACAGCTGATATCTATTTCAAGGGGGAGTTGTGAGATCCATTGTTGTAGATGGCAGGGATCGAAACTACGCCGTGCGTCCAGGAACCTACGTCAGGGGTTGGAGGTTCAAGCGGGATGAGTCTACACCCCTACAGACAATGGTAGGGGTGCCACTCCTTCACCCTCATGACCCTGGGCACCATCACAGCATCAAGACTGCCACCTTCTTTCTGTGATGTTATCTCGCTTGGCGTGAGAGGTCTTCCTCCAAGCCCTGTTCTCTTTTCGAGGATGAATCATATCTACCAGAATATGAGTTTTTTGCGCGTCTACTGTTTTGATGGTTTCCGATTTCTCGGTGACGAACCTCATATCAGCTTCTGCACCTGGCTATTCTATGTATATGTAGAACTGAAATACATGCTAGATTCTGGGCTTTGAGATAGTGGACACACTGTGTGTATGGACACATACATTTAGCTGGTACTGGCTTTTTGACAGCATTTTCCTTTAATCCGCGGTGTTTTACCCAAATAATCTCTAAGGATAAATCAAATAAATTCCATTAATCAATGGATTAAATCGATTATTAATCAAGACGCATATATGGAATCATAGTTATAAATCGTGTAAGAATGAGTTGAGGTGCTCCTTACTTTTGTTTAAACATATGTTTGGTAATAAAACAGATAAGGTTACATGTTGTACATTTATACACAATGAAAATGACAATATATCACCATAGGTTCACAATGGAACGAATATTGACGATGCGTTGATATATCATACGGAATGCATGGAAAAGAGGGGAAACCTGTGCAATACCGTTGACATGGTTCGAGTTCTCATATAAGACTCACTCTACCGTTCATCATACACTAATCCGAACGATTATCCTAATCAATGGATTATCTTTATCCCCCGATGTAATATCCACCCAGACGTAAACATTTTTGTGTCTCTATACCATCAGACACTTCTGACTAATGCATGTTTTCGCGCTTTTCTATGTATCTGGTGAGCTTGATCAGCGAAAGCAGGGAGTATGCAGCCGCAGATAAGACATGTAAGATGTAAAACCGTCTCGCAAAACTCAAATTTCACTCATGAATCAAATAAGTTGATGATTTAAGATCTTCACTTGCTTAAGTCACTCCAGTTGACTTTCTTCCCGTCAGAGACATCAGTGATCATTCTGGATCTGCTTGTACTGATGATGGGTTCTGGGATGCTTTAAGGTTTGCCGAATGAGAGGGATAAATCCAGTAATCGGGGTGTTGAGTAGAGATTACGGGTTCGGCGAGGGTTGTCTTGGGAGCCAACGTACGGGCTGGAAACCACGTAAAATGTCAAGATCGTGGAAATAATCGAGAACATTTCCATTCCCCCTCGAGCAGTGAGCACTTCCCAATGGGAAGACCAGATCACAGACACATGGTATTTGCCCCTGAGTCGCGAGAAGACGGTCTGGATTTATTCTTGGGATCTTTCGGAGAATTAACATTAAAGGATAATGATATGGATGTTTATGTTCCTCTGGAAATCTATCAACTCTACTGTAGCAGCATGAGAGCCAGGGAATAATCTAACTTTTATGAAGATTTTGATGAATTTAAGATGCCACTACGAAGGGTGAGTCCAGATTTCTAAGTTACCGGTCAGGGTATCCTACGATCTTGGCTACTCACATGTCGTCTACCTGCACACAAATGATGTTTAGGTCAGGGCATGGTCAGATCATGGTTAGGCTTGATTATAGGGGTATGGGTACGGGCGGTGGCGACATATACCTGGAGGGTTTAACTATTTCTCCTTAGTGTGTGTGTGTGTGTGTGTGTGTGTGTGTGTGTGTGAGTGTGTGTGTGTTTGTGTGTGTGTGTGTGTGTGTGTGTGAGTGTGTGTGTTTGTGTGTGTGTGAGTGTGTGTGTGTGTGTGTGTTTGTGTGTGTGTGTGTGTGTGTGTGTGTGTGAGTGTGTGTGTTTGTGTGTGTGTGAGTGTGTGTGTGTGTGTGTGTGAGTGTGTGTGTGTGTGTGTGTTTGTGTGTGTGTGTGTGTGTGTGTGAGTGTGTTTTATAATAGATATATTTCAACTATTCGTCGTTCACAGCTGATCATGCTGACCATGCCGCACCACACGTCGTTGTCTTCACCACTAATCTCACCCCTTTAACATATCGAGGGTGTAACCATGAAGCTCCTTGGTTTAACTCTTTCTCCTCGATGTGCGTTTTACGTGACGTCATAATAATCAATATATCTTCACATTTTGTTATCCGCAAATGGTGGTGACGACCATGCCGCAACACATCACGTAATTTGCACCACTGCTATCTCGTACCTTTAAGATATCGAGGATTTAACTATGAAGCTCCATAACCCTTCCTTCTTAGCGTGCACTGATGTATGTGTGTGATTCACGTGACGTCATGATGATACACATTTTATCTCTTTGTCACCCACAGCTGCTGGCGCCGACCATTCCGCACCGCATACCTTAATTTATACAACTACTATCCCTTAGATTTTAAGATATTAAATGTTGACAACTTTCTCCTGAATTGTATGTTTCACGTGATGTCACAATGCTTATTATCTTAATCTTTGTCACCCACAGCTGCTGGTGCCGACCATGCCGCACCACATCGACAACCCTCCATTCAGCCGCAAGGATGCCATCTGGTCCGGCTGGCTGATCAGCCGCATTCCCAGCATCATCCCATTCAGACCGTGGCGCCAGTACTGGTTCGTGCTGGCCAATGGCCGTATCCACTACTTCAAACACGCCGGGTCCGTCCCGCTGCACGGATGCCGCATGGTGTCCAGGACCAGCAACGACCCCGAGGAGCCGCTGGGATTCGTCCTTGAGATCAACCCACGTGAGTTACGATTATCACTTACACTTCTTATGCATTGTCCCATGGTTCTTTGCACTGTCGATATGAAACTCAAGGACTGGTACTTTCAAACTAGATTAGAAGCTAATGCACCTGTTGCGTTGGCGGTAGTTCGTCGGGTTGAAATGTAAGAGTTCCCTTTTTTATCACCAAATTTATCACGCGGAAGGGCCCAAATATGATATTGGAAGGGCAATTAAAATGTATTATATGCTTCTAGGTGTTTGTTGAATGCTTAAAACTATAATCTTTTTCAGAAAAATAATCAGTTTGGATATAAGTGGAATAGGGCAGAGTGTGTGTGAGTGTGTGTGTGTGTGTGTGTGTGTGTGTGTGTGTGTGTGTGTGTGTCGTTATATAGGTACGTATAGTTGCTGATTAGATACATGTACCATACCACCCCTCCCGTTCCCCTAAGTCATTGACTAGAAGTTCATCAAGATGACCACAGAATATGCCACTTCTTCGCGGTCCGTGACACAACAATCTTCCCAATATCCCAGGCGCCCTTTTGTAACCCATCAGTGTCTGCATTCCCTGGCACAAGAAAAGGCCGAAGAGGATTTTAACCTCCAAGCTGTGCACTTGTTTGTCAAAAACCGTGTTATGTCAACTCTTATAATAACAATCCTTGGCAAGTAAAACATTTGTGAACGTCGTCCAAAATGTTGCCAATAACCGCGGCGCCATTTTTTGAAGCACGCACGGTCCATCTCTGGTGCACATCCCTGGGCGGTGTGACTGCGGAGATACGTCTGTGACTAAACCACATGGTTGGCAACAACATGTGTGCACGTGGAAACATATGTCACGTTTATCCTGCAAACCACCGACAACATTGTCAGGATAGCAACTTTCCAATGACTTAACATGAAGTGAACGCGAGTTCATCTTGTAACGCTGATGGTGCTGTGAGGGTAATCAGGTTTAAAGCAAAACTCGAGTTAACACAGGTCATTTCATGTGTGCATGATTTAGCCGTAAGCATTATGTTCATAGTCTATTTTCAATATGATTCATGATGTACATGATGGTATTTTATGCTAGGCTGATCAGTAATGTGTTTCATTGTATTATGCTTTTTACATTGACATGGATTTGCGGAGGAACAGTTTATGCAGCATCAAACGACCATGTTTAAAGGAAAGAACATGAAATGTAATGATTGAAGAAAAAATCAATGTCATTGGAAGTGGTTATTGAGCCAATACGATGTAAGGATTCGCTACTTCGTATTATAAGGGTATCTTTTCAGTAATCCAAGAGTGTTCTTGAAGCATTACCGCGTCAGTCCCATGCGTTACAAGTCACGCTGGGTACAGCTGTGATAACTAACTACAACAACTCGTGCAGAGTCATGCTAGCGTGCTACTCGAGCCTTCATCAGTCCGTGCTGCTAGAAAGCTGCGAGATAAGGAAAGGTCAACCATTGTGCGAGGGAGATGATCATGATGATGATGACATGTCCGAAAGACAATGCCAAATCAGACCTGGGTCTAGTTCAAGGTGTCGCCTCCCCACCGCCTTCCTGTCGCTATATCGGGCATAGCTTGAGGTCTATTTTCGTCCCTGTTGGTGCTAACGTGACAGGATGTCGCCTTATTGGAAGACACGAGGCCGAAGCCCGGCTGAGATCTTAAAGGGAAGAGTCCGCCGTGTCGATAACAACATTAGAGAGTTTTAGATTGTCATGAGTGTGAGTGTCTGTGACGTGGAACTTGCATATCCTATTGAAACATTCAGGTGGACGTTACGCAATCACGTGTGCATCGTAATATTAAGCGCAGCTGCCAGTCACAATCACAGTCGTAGCAATCTAGAACTCTCTTCTATGATTGAATGCTGACACGCCTTTATGCCGTATTAATTTCACGGAGATCTGTCATCTTGTGAAACCTATAGCATAGTCTCGTGATGGTATATGTCACACACACACACACACACACAACTCTGGTTGCTATGCAGAACTTATACGAACTGTTTTTGTCTCGTGGTTCAGTGTTTGGTCTACAAAGTACAGCCGCTTTATAAACATCATGCCTTGGTTTAAATACCAAAGATATTTGCGAGCGTATGATACAAGCAAATACACATTTCTTAATTTCTTTCTACTTCTGTCATTTATCATTTACCCCATAAGTGAGTCAATCATTATCACGATAATACTACAACCTCAGGTGTCCCCAATGTGTCACTTCTTTGTAAATGTTACTTTTAAACACCCTGCATCCGTTACAGGCCCTTGGCTCTAATTCATCGTATTCGTTGACATATTATTGAGACATGCATCGTACTGTCGGCACCTGTTCAATACATGACGTTGCATTTATTTGACACAATCGTGGTGACGCCATTCTTATTTCATTATGTCCTTCTTGCGAAATGTAATATAACCATGACAACAGGCGATGTGACTCATGTCCACTCCATATTGACTCCTTCGTGATAGTATCACTTTGGTCAAGTTACCTATATTAATGCATTTACCCAACCAATATATCATTTTTGTTTCCTTTGGAAAGGATGGATCTAACTTGTTTTAATCATAGATCATCATTATATAGAAAGTCCTTACAAAGTGTAATCACTTAATGCCATAATGAAAGTCGCAAGGATACTCATAAAACCTGTTTATATGATTTTTGTGAACGTGGTGGTGTTGTCACCTAATGAATCGCACTTCAGAAATCTTGTTGCCATAACGATAACCAAAACAAAAACGCATTGATGTTATGATTAGACCACGATCAGTAACGATCCGTGATATAATGATAATTTTTCTAGAATTTCGCCATGAGACTAATTTCTTGAGATTAACCATAAGCCAAAGTGACATGCGATCAACACTTTCCACGGATAACCATGATCGTTGGGATCCCATTACTGTAGGGATTAGTAAGGAATCAAAACTCTATAATCTGCAGAAAGGGGACTGACCGAGGGCGGAATGTGTCGGTATATAATCACTCTCAATGCAAGTTGGATATTGCGTATGCATGCAGTTATGTTGAAAAAAAAATACGTTTCTGTATTGGATTTGACGATGTGGACAGCACAAGGCGCACTAAGAATTATGTGTTACGATATATATCGGTCTGCTAACCATTCGTCAGTCCATTCATAATAGTTACATACATACACTATATCCACGCATACTGCAATCTCATGAGTTCCTGGTTTTAATAAACCGTTTCTATCATTGTGAGAACACATGGAAATTATTCTTATATCGCAATTTTCCTTGCGACTTCTTATTAACGTATCATTTCGCTTCACCTACTGATACATTCTCAATTATATTTGTTGCTAGTTGGGGAAACCTCCGGAAAGTGAATGAGAAACGTAAACTGTTTGACAATAATTTGCAAACATTATGTATAGTACCAGACTGTCGATCACAAGATGCCGACCCGTCTGTCAACCTACGTGTACGGCATACCTATCAAAGGTAATCGTATCCCATTGTGGCGGCTACATCGCGGTTTGCCAACTCCCTTCAATCATCACATTGAACACTCAATGCACAGATTACGTGCAATTTCTTTGTAAGACAGCAATCAATGACATTGCTTGTATGTATTGTATTACAAGCCCAGCGCACCCACGTTACCGCCCGTTCACTTTTCGACCCGTAATGAGTATCGTGTGAGTATATCATGGTACACGGGCATGGTTGTGTTTGGGCTCCTTCATAAAAGTTGTTACCGTGTCGTAACTTGATCAGCCATCGTTTCCATGCCACAACTTTTCGTTGGGCATGTACTCGTAAAGGTCTCTGCCATGTGACATCGGTCGGGTCTTGATTTGGCTGTGGGATGTTACCTGGGCATATTGTGTAGGCCACCTTGAGTAAGCGTTGACGGGAAGGGTGTGTAAGGACATCGGTCGGGTCGTGGCTAGGTCGTGGAGTGTTATCTAAACACCATGTTCTTGGCCACGGTAAGTCAGCAGCGAAGAAAGGGCGTATAGAGACATTGGTCGGGTTATGAGCGCGTTCGGGGTCATTACCTGGGCATCCTGTTTGAAGTTACAGAAGATAGCTGCGAGGGAAAGGGTGAGTAGAAACCGGGGCATCGTCGGGTCTTGGCTGGGTCGTGATTGGCTCGTGCGATGTAACCTGGCTGACATGTAAGGTAGCTGCGACGTGAAGGGTGTAGGACTTGGGGAATCGGTCGGGTCGTGACTGGGTCGAGATTGGATCATGTGGTGTTACCTGGCCGACCTGTAAGGTAGCTACGACGGGAAGGGTGTGTAGGACTAGGGGCATCGGTCGGGTCGTGACTGGGTCGAGATTGGATCGTGTGGTGTTACCTGGCCGACCTGTAAGGGAGCTGCGACGGGAAGGGTGTGTAGGGACCAGGGCTTCGCAGGGGGCTATGCGTCACGGTTAGAGACTGGAGGCAGAAGGTACAGCTCGCGACTGTCGAGTCATTATCGCCGCTAGTTTCGACAATTGCCTAGCGAGCCTGGTTTAACTTTCCCCGGGTCTTTGACTTATGCTAATCGAAAGAGACAGCAAGAAATAGCAGTCACATTTCTTCCGAGCGAGCTACTGATGATACTGTCACTTAGCTTCACCATCGTTAACATTGATGTATGGGACACCAACAATGAATTGTATGAATATCGATTTTAATGCTGTTTTGTATGGTGAGGATGGAACCATATATTCGTAACGTGCTTTTATCGATTTCATGTTGTGTCATTCAAATCTCATTTGTTTCGTCATCGCCTTGTTAGCTCACATACATAAATTAAAGGAAGTAGAATGGAAAGCCCGCTGATTAATAAACATACACACGCTCATTCACATGCACACACACTCCCCATACCCCCCCCCCCCACTCACACACACTCCCCATTCCCCACACATATACATACACAGACGTACAAATAGAGGTACATGTAAACGTACACATGCACCCCTTAATCGTATAAACTTGTCAACTCATTTGCATGCCCTCCTGAACTCGACATGGCGTACTTCTGTCAACTTTCACTACGCCGCGAAAGTCATCCTGATGGTCTAGGCATGCTTGGCGGTTGTCACACTCTCTCATGAGGAGACTGTAAACGGCACATGCCTTCTTGCTAACTCTCTAGGCTACCAACGTTCAAACAATTTGGATCCAATTAGTAAAGACCTTCAGAAAATAGAAAAACACTCTGTAGAAAATAACTACGTGCAACTGCACATGAGATGCGTGATAGCGCACGATTACCGCGCAAAATAATGTGTGACAAATTTCGATTTCCAAAGAGCTAATCTTGGTTGGCATTCGAAAGTAAGAGAAATATGGGTGGAATTTAAATGGCAAATCATTCCTAGGATTGCTCATTGCGAGAATGATTGCTTGTGACAATTAGAACCGGCCCACTGCGTTTGTGCTTTGCTTGTACTTGTTCGTCATGGGTTCGTCTCGGCGTTTTAGTGACGAAGGTGTTCGTTGTAGTATGTTCTTTGTCACTATTTTTGAGCGATGGGACCTACGGCATGTGTCAGTCTCCATTACCATTGCATTGCCAGGTAAATTTTCAAGCAGCTTTTCACTATATGTAGGTGATGTGTTATATTAATTGGGAATAATTGCTGAAGACCTCAAGTCAAATCCCACCATGGTTCTACAGGAATATAGTTTATCCGCATTACTGCTCTTTACCCAGGAGTATAAATGGATACGTGGTAGGAGGTCAACAATCATGTGAAAGACCTTCACCCAGTGCCGGTACACACAAACACACAAACAATTACACTACAGTATAATTTTGTTACAAATTTCGACCCTCAAATAAAGGGGTGTGGGAGGGGGGAGCATAATGGGGGAACTTTAGCACCCACTAATAAATCTAGGCCATGTGAGCTTCCCGCCCTCTAGTGATGTAATGACAGTTCTGTTTAGGCACACAGATGGCGCGCGCCTGACTAGGTGCGTGTCCCCCCGTGATCCTGAGGGTGGCGACGGTTTCTTTTACGATTTCCGAGGCAGCTGGCTGGTGAAATCTAAAACATGTCGCAGAAAGTGAAGAAGGGACTATTTTGAGAAAAAGGGGTGTCATTTTGGTAGATGAGCATTATTCACGAGGTCCTCTTTGAAGAAAGAACCACACGCAAGCATGAACAGTGATTTAGGTGAATGTGAGATGGTGGGTAACGTTCGGCTACGATCACAATAGAGACAAGATGATATCGGTGTACTAAGTATCGTACCTGTGTCTGGTCTGCCGACGTAGTATCCGATCATAATAGAAGTAAATTGCTATCGGACTGCTACCGATTTGATACCTGCGTTTATGTCACGAAGTTTATGTTCATGATAGAGGCAAGATGATATCGGACTGCAGAGTGTCTGACTAGGTTTATGGGCGATGTAATCGGCTTTTGCCAGGGTACCATGTCATTAGGTCTTCTCCCGTTTTGTCCAAGTTGCGTCTACTAACGCAATCTAAAAATGAGGTGTAAGTGCAAGGGGTAAGAGTCGGGATTAGGGGTACGGGTCAGAACAAGGGAAAAGGACATGGGTATAAGGTTTGGTGTAGTTTACTCTACGGTGTTGTCCATTGACGAGATGACAGTATAGACGAAAGAACTATACATCAGAAGGTCGCTAACGCTTAAAAATTAGCGCGGCTGTTAGTGTCCTTCTGAGTCTCAACCGACGCCCTCATAAACCACACCGTAAAGTCTCTATCCGACAGCAACGTGAAGCTTGCAGCATACAACCTTGAAAGGCAGATCATTCTATCTGTAACTCCTCCGGTCGGTCTCTGTTGTCATCGGCAGGCAGGCAGGCAGGCGTTTCCCTCCCTCTTTCTGGAAGAAGGGGGGGGGCGCCCCTCACAGCTTGTGTTCCATTTGTCATGGGAAGGGGCGCGAATAGAGGGGGGGGGGGGGGGGGGGCTCATACCCACGACAGCCCGACATCCGAATCAAACATCAGCGCGGGATATTTAAATCGGTCGACTGTACTCGCCTTGTTGTCCAGAGCGACTGGCTAGGAACCAAACACATGGGCGTATAAATAGTTCAGATCCGAGCTCCAACGAGCCGGCCTTGTAAAGTGTTTTTGTCATAATAGTTATAACACACATAATACATGCATACATACATACACACTCACACATACATTAAAACATACACACATACGTAACTGCATACTTAATTCATTGAATTAAGAGTATATTTCAAGGTAGTAATATACATCGTAATAATATTTTTCATTATAGAAATACGTATGATATATTAAGTGTATATTTTATTATAAACCCTAGTTTCTGAACTATCGCGTAGGCCTAATATTAGGTATATATTCTATCATAAACCATAGTCTCAGAGCCATTGCGTAGATTCATTTTCATAGTGACTATATTGACCTTCGAATTGAATGCTTATCCCATCAAAATGATATTGTAAATTGTAAATTTTTAAATTGTAAATTTACTAATACGTCAACACGTAAGTTGACAAGAGTGTGATATTTGGTCATTATTATGGGGGCAGTCATTTTGTCAAGGTCATGATTTAATTGATACGAGGCATGATGCAGACACTTGTTGCTATGTGAGACAAACCTATTTCATGTCTACATACTGTCCACAACAATCTTCTTGATAGAAATATAGCTTAGTTGTTAATCAAATGATGGAAATGTCGTATTAATGAGAAATGTCTTTATATCTAGATAGAAATATACTGCAATAGAATAATCACGATAACATGAATATAATCTGTGTAAGTATAATCAAACTAAGTGATTAAGTGTCATGTTTTCATGAATGTTGACTTCTAAAATCTAGATAGACAGTTGAATAATCTATAAAAAAAAAAAAAAAAAAAGGGGGGGGGGGAGCGATACACGTGATCGTTGCATAGCGGTTATCTGTAACTTCTAAGACATCGCTGTAGCGTGAGAGAAGAAAATAAATTGTCATACTCAGACGTAATTGAAACTGATATTTCCCTTTAATAGTGATTGTTTTGTTGTGGCGTTGCTTATTAATCATGATCTATTTACGACGCCTCGTTCAGAAATAGCCCCACGGACGGACTGCGATGGGACTACACTGAGGCGTACGGTGCTGAGTAAGAGAAGGAGAGGAAGAGATAAAAGATGGGGGTCGGGTTTTGGCGCGGATGGATCGGAGAGTGCTGTGTTTGGGTATGGTTTGGGCTAGCGTGGGTAGTGGCAAGTCGATAACCAAAATGGAGATGTATTTTTGGACTGACTGTTTGAAAATGTAAACAGCGATTAAGTTATTTTAAAAATAGCACTTGACGAATATGTTGCTGAGCATGTTTCTATATGGATTGAGATGATGCCATTTCCTTGTTTATGTTTCTTCGTTAAGTTGTTAAGTTGTTATCATCTACGCTATACTTACTATGCATGACTAGACATTATGAAATATGAAGATAATGACGGACTACACGTTTGGGACTTTCATTAAATTCATGGGGCTTTGAGAATGAGATTCGTACTGTGCATGATTTAACAGCGTTAAGAAAGTAATGATTACATGATTATTGTCAGGTAGGGTAATGTAAAGTAAATAAGTGGTTAACCATTGTAGACTCGTTCAGCCGCAATCACAGGTTAAATTCTTACTTGATCTCCTGATTACAGGAACGAGTGATCTCAAAATAATCCAATCATCGGAACCAAACTAGAAAATATTGACGATGAAAACATGATCAGTAGATATTTCTCAGAGGAAACAACTCCACATGGATCATTTAAATAACAAACAAATAGAGAAGCAGATCATGGAGTTTCATGTTTTTGATACCGCTATACTGATATCCTCCGTGTAAATACGACTGACTGATCCATCGATTTGTAAGAAAACATGCAGATACCAAGGAGACGGGTCGAGCATGTGAACCATGTTCCTGCTGCTTGCCGGGCAGTGACACTATCAACCGACTACTGCAGAATCATGTACATGTTCTCATATCCAAAACGGACAATGTCACCGTTAAGCCTGCACCTGTGAGTTATGTCACATATGAAGTAGAACCATAACTGTTGTGTCATGGTAACGTGTGTGTTTGAGGGCGGGCTCACAGCTTTCCCTTCCTGTTCCATACAACAGCCTGACTTCCTCTTGTCCACCAAAAAGCCCCAGCCCAAACATTGAGCAGACGACACGGTACAACTAAAAAAGTGACAAAAATATTCCCGCCATATAAAAATTGCGCCGTCATTGCCTGCGAAAAATGTGCTGAGCGGGTGTCGTTGTTTGCTGCAAAGTTGCACGTAACAAAAATACATTCGAAAGCGGGGGGGGGGGGGGGGGGGGGGGGGGAGGGGGAGGGGTGGAAATATAAATGTATGTGTCCAATATAAAGTTTATAACTATTTGATTCAGTGGCAGCCGAGGACGACTGATGAATTTATGTGTTCATGAAAAGCTCCAAATGTGTATTGTTTCCGTAAAAAAAGTTGATTCACCTGTATGGAGGACTCCTTAGCACACACGAACTACGAAGTTAATATAGGTGGTCTCTGTGTTTTGGAACTCTACTTAGTTTGTCTATGACTGTAATAAACAAAACTTGATATATATATTATCCGTAGAATATGTAGCTCATTCGGGAAGCAAGTTCTTCATAGACCACTGTTACTTACTTGTATCAACACGATGTAGCGGGGAGATATGAGTTAAGGACTCATATCTCCCTGCTTGTAGTAACACGCAATGCTCAGGACGGATTTAACCCGCCCTGTTCAACACGGACGAGAAATTTAATAAATTATAGCGGAAAGAACCGTTAATTGATATGTTCCTGGGGTAATGAAGTCAGCACGCTGTTATCATTTATAACGATGGTAGGCATCGTGGGTGTGGGTCGTATGTCATATGCATCTATGTAATGTCAGATTGGATGTTTGATGGAGGTGTTGTGGTAACGTGGTTGAGAATTGTGACTGAAGACCTCGAAGATTTTGGGTTCAAAACCCTCCATAGTACTCGTGTGAAAACACTCAAACACCTCCTTCCATCTACCAAAATATACTCCTGGGTAGAGAGCAGCGACGTGGATTGAATGACTCGTGTTGCTGAAGGACACGCGCTTCGTGGTGGGCGTTGATCCTGCAACCTATATGTCTTCAGTCGCAGTTCACAACGGCTTTTCCACAATACCTCCATATTTTTTTTTTATCTAATTCAAATTAGCCTATACCTGAGGACAAGCAGCAGAAAGTTAGGTACGATTATATAGCCTGCCTTCCAGTCTTTTACACAGGTTAATGCAGACTTAATAAAGTGTGTCTGGTACTCCCAAGACTAGTCACTATATTATTCTCCTCTTTTCTCCCTCTGTCCTGTTTGGGCGAGCCGGAAAATGAATTGAGAATGATTAGTCTACCTGCAACCAGACCCGGTTATTGTACTTTGCAGGGTTTTTTTTATGGAAAAGGCCCCATAGCCTGGTAATTAGGCTAAATTCAATGACAAATCAGCGAACACTTTGCGGGAGGAAGCGAAGTTGATCGTACCAACATCCTTGATCGTACCACGGACACATGTTAGTTCCTTTTAATCATGTTGTAGTAACGTCTTTCCCCCTTCGATATTCTCTCGAGATCTCTAATCACATAAGTACATGTATGTATGCTACTCATATGTATGGATAGATGAATGGGTGGATGTAAGTATGCATGCGAACCAATCTGATTGGCCTGTTTAGGGACCTCATTAGAAGTATGGATGGTGTGACCACCGATTACCACTTAATTGTAATTTATCTTGATAACCCGAAGTGGTTGTGTTCACCAAACGTATATTTGTATGTCTGTATGCATGTACATATATATCACACATAATATCTTAGCCTCTGACTGTATCCGCAGTTCAAACTTATATGCAGAATTTGGGAACTTTAATTGGACCAGAAATAACCCCCGTAACTTTGCGGTTTAGAAAGCCCCGTGAGTAACGAATCCCCAAGCCCCTCCGGTGGAAACAAGGATTCTGGGTGACAGTGTGTCATCGAATGTGAATCATGCTTACTTCTCTGAAAGAGACGAAGAAAAAGACTAAGAACAAGAAACAAAGAGAGCTCAACAAAGGACATCTTATAATAACTGCGACTCGCTTTCCTGGGCCTAGAGGTTTTAAGGCTAAGCATGCTAAGTCAAGTTCTTTACGCATAGTGAGCTCACAATACGTACGCTTACCATGTGCTATTGACATTTAGAAATGCTGAGTGGCATCGGGGATAACCATTACGAAATCAAGATATATCGACGTTTATCTCAGATGCAATCGTTTATTTTTAATTTCCTTTGATTGTAAATTTTGACTGGATAAAGCGTCATTAGTGTAATATTAAAAACACAAGTCGATTTAAGCTAAAACACACGCATTGACCTTTTAAATTAGGTATATACATCCCCCTTCCTATACTTTCGAACAATTTCGACCCAGTAAGATATGTTACGTTTGAGAAGATAATTGTACGTAAATCGCATGACTATATACCCTTAAATGCTTTCAAAGTACAAGGACGTATGCTCAGGATGTCGTAAGACACTTAGTGATCAATCATGGTGTGTCTTGCCAGTCATCACCAGCCGACTTTTACCGAGGGCTACACATTTGCGTAGCAGAAATCGTGAAATTAAACCTGTGTGTGAAATATTTTCAGAGGAATTCACGGAAAGAGAAAGATATGAAGGTGTTGATATTGTTCTACCTTGTCGACGGAATTCCATTCATGGATCGATCAAGTCAAAACTTTAAGACTATATTGTCTTATTCTTGTCCTTTTCTTGTTCGTGTTGTTGTTGTTGCTGTTATTGTTTCTTCTCCTTCTTCTTCTTCTTCTTCTTCTTCTTCTTCTTCTTCTTCTTCTTCTTCTTCTTCTTCTTCTTCTTCTTCTTCTTCTTCTTCTTCTCCTTCTTTTCTTCTTCAACTTGTATACACTCTTAATGCCTGGGCGATACCGTTAGAAGGCTTAACAGCTTTCTTTCTGGGGTGTTCTATTCAACATTCATATTTTAAAAGTGTTTCTTTCTCTTCGTCTCGACAGGCAAGAACCCAGACCAGCCGGACATCCTGGGCAAGCCTTTCATGCTGTGCTCACCCAAACAAGCTGAACTAGATGTCTGGGAGAGAGAGATCAGGAAATTACGAGGAGGTAAGAGCTGGGATATTTAGGGGTTAGGGTTAAAGTTAAACAAGCTGAACTCGATGTCTGGCAGAGAGAGATCAGGAAACTACGAGGAGGTAAGAGCTGAGATATTTAGGGGTTAGGGTTAGAGTTAAACAAGCTGAACTAGATGTCTGGGAGAGAGAGATCAGGAAACTACGAGGAGGTAAGAGCTGAGATATTTAGGGGTTAGGGTTAGAGTTAAACAAGCTGAACTAGATGTCTGGGAGAGAGAGATCAGGAAACTACGAGGAGGTAAGAGCTGGGATATTTAGGGGTTAGGGTTAGAGTTAAACAAGCTGAACTAGATGTCTGGGAGAGAGAGATCAGGAAACTACGAGGAGGTAAGAGCTGAGATATTTAGGGGTTAGGGTTAGAGTTAAACAAGCTGAACTAGATGTCTGGGAGAGAGAGATCAGGAAACTACGAGGAGGTAAGAGCTGGGATATTTAGAGTTTAGGATTAAGGATTAGCTTATGGTTTGGGGTATTCGAGCACTGGTATGCAATTGGAGGAAGAAAATTATAAGAATAAGAAAATGGGAGACATTGAAGAACCGGAAAGCAAAGGATAGGTTAGAGAGGAGTTGAGATTGTGAAATGGGGAATAACGGACAGAAGAAGTAAATAGTAGCAAAGGAAAGACGAGAGAGTGGTGGAGAGAGACGGAATGAGTGGACGGATAGAAACAGAGAGAGAGTGAGATAGAGGGAAAGATAGAGAGAGTGAAAGGGATAAAGGGAGAGAGAGAGAGAGGGGGGGGGGGGGGTCGATATAGAACGACATACTGTACCTGCAATGTAAATGAGATCTTTCCTCATCTCGTGTATACCTATCCCGCCCTATCCGACTTGGCACGACCCGCACGTCCGTGATTACCACGCACGTTGTTTTCAGTGATTGACCTATTTCACAAAAACAATGACTAATTTCATCAATGATTGATGGGTTTTCTACCCCCCCCCCCTTTCTCTCCCATTTTGAAGCATTAGCTGAATTCTACGTCACTGACAAAGTTCATGCAAGGAATCGAAACATATTTTCCCTGAAGACTTAAGTGCTTCTCTCTAATGTGTCTAGAAGGATATCGGTATCGTTTCTGAAAGAGCTAAGAGCATCTATCAAAACTAAGAAAGTTTAACCGAATTTAACTATGTATGCTAATGAGTGTTTTAGATACTCATATTTACGACACTCTTATTGCTATTGGCACTCGACCTGCATGAGGGACATTTTATATTATTTATGATATCAGCTGATATGTATAATTTTCTTAATGATAGTAAGGAATGTTTTGTATGTAGTTGTTTTTTGATCAGACATGAAATTAAGTCGTTGATCTGTGAGCCTCCGATCTCGTCCTCACAGGCGTGTTTGGGCAAAGCCTGGAAGACACCATCGTCAACGAGAGCGAGGAGAGTACGAGAGAGATCCCCGTGGTCGTCGAGCGGTGCGTGTCGTACCTCAAGGCAACCGGGCTACACGAGGAAGGCATATTCAGGTCAGTAACGACGTCGAGCAAGACGACGAGGATGTTTATGATGATGGTGGTAGCTACACTGATGACCATTACAATGACTTGGTTAATGGTGATGATGGCAATGACAATGACGATGACATTGGTGATGTTGGTGACGCCAAACGAATATGATGAAAGTAACAGTTTTAATTTTGATTGGAGGAGGATGGCGACGACCAATTTGAGGGTGACGTGTGTGATGTTGGAAACGTCATTAGTCAAGGTTGGAGTGTCTATGTCAATGGTGAAAATGATGATGAGGATGTAATGCTAATGAAAACGATAAGTACGACGTTGTCCGTGATTGCGATTGTGAGGATCCTGATGCTGCTGATAATCGAGAGTACGTGATTGACTCAGTGACATCGGATTAATAAGGATTAATATAATGATATGTGTGTTAGATGACTTGGATGAGCAGCATCGGCAGACAAAAACAGGAATATGCCCAGTCGATATGGTAGCCTTAAAGAAGACGCCAGATATAAAACCATTCATTTCGAGAAACAAAGTATTTCGTATGAGAGCGATGTTATCAGCTTAAACCTCGAGGAAGGAAAGTAAGACAGACAGGCACGAAGGTCAAACGAGCCTGGATTGCAGAAGGGGCTTAGCAAGAAATAGAATGTCATGATTTTTCTTTTCTCACAGGATAAACTGATTCATGATGTATTTTCAAAGTCACATATCAAGCAGACTATTTGTCATAATAATTACAGCGATGTATTTTATCAATGACGTCACGCTGACCTCGGGGGAAAACTCCTAAAGTTTAGCAAATTAAGCGATTTTGTTGAATCATATATCGCGTTATTCATTGTTTGAATCTTAAGCAATACTTAACTGCGAGGTTAAGGGATTTGATGACAGTACAAATTCTGTTAAGTTTCGTAAGATTGACACAGATTTTGGTCATGTGTTGGAGGGTGTGAGGGGTAGAGAGTTTAAAGGAATCAAATACGGTAGAGGCAGAGCAGAGGGGGAGAGAGGGGGAAGACGAGAAACTGATGAACAAAAGCATGATAAGAGCAAGAAAAGAAACGGATGCATACTGAGAGAGAAAGCAAAGAAATGTTATTCTTATCGTGATGAGAGGAAATAACATGTGAATGAAGAGAGACAGCAAGAGGTAGAAGGGGGGAAAGAGAGGCAGTGGGAGAGAGAGAGAAGAGGGAGAAAGAGAAAGAGAGAAAGAGAAAGAGAAAGAGAGAGTGAGAGAGAGAGAGAGAAACTTTCCACTCATCACCCACCCAGCGACCCGCTATTTTCTTCACGCTTGAGACACCCAAGTAGTGACGTCACACCGTCTTCTGCCACGCACGGTTCTCTCTAGAAAGGATGTTCCTTAAATTAGGAGTTGAAAGAAACCAGACCAGGTCGATCGAATTCTACGTCTCAAATTAAACCAAAAAAAGCATGTATGAAGGGAGGAAAATGACATCAAATTGTCCTTCTAGTGAGTCAGATATCCAACCGGACGATGTCTTGATTAGCATGTCCGTGAGGTGCGACTGTGGGAGCTGATCGTAGCCCCTCGCCGGGACAGCCCCGTGCCCATTCCTGGAAGAAGGGGGTCCTTTACCCGCTAACCCACCGACCATGGTGGATTTAATCAGACGGGTGGGCCTAGAGCAAGGGTGTCGGATGCCCGTCTCCGTCGCCCTAGCTCTGGGGAGGTTCAAGCCTTGAGTTGTGGTGTGTCACCTCCACGTTTTCTTGAGACGTGCTCCTTGGCGCCATTTGTTGTTTCTTCTTTATTTTCTTTAAATTCTAACTCATATTTTTGCTGTTCCTTGAAAACTCCTACCTGGTGTCATTCTCCTCGGCTGGCCAACCATAAAATGTTAAATATGAAGCGTATCTACAAGGTAGGAATATTACAGATGAATGGAGAGGAGGGGGGGGGGGGGCAGTGTGTGGGATGAAGTAGTGCGAAATATAAGGTAAAGGGTAGGTTGAAGGATATGGATAGGGCCCCTTTATTGCCCCTCTATGGTCATAAGAAAGAGGCGGGTGGGGGTTCTACCACAACTACTGTACTCTAATCTAACGTGGTCCTTTTTCAACCTGCTGAAAAAAGGTATGCACAATTGATGTGTTTGTGTGTTTTGTGCGTTGTGTGTGTGTGAGTCTGTAGATTTCTATGTATATGTAGGTGTACTTGTCAATTGTCTGTGTGCGTTTATGTATGTGTGGGCTTCCAAGTGCGTGTGTGTGTGTACCTGGTTGAGATAAAACTTATCAACGCCTTTGTTAAGGGCCTATCAGAAACTCCTAGGATGCATCATAGGAGAAGAACACAAATAATTTATTCACACAGTACCATAGGTGCACGATACGCCTAATATATCAACGGGCCTCTCTCGGCTTGGTACCGCAAGGCTTATAGATGCGCCATTTCAGGTACCTCCACTTACCATAGGCTCCAGCTACACGCCTGGGCCCTGTTGCATGATCATGTATTAATGGTAACTATGTCATCAATTGTAACTACCATGGTAACCTCGCTCAACAGCCAATCAAATTGAAGGTTTCCATAGAAGTTGTCACTGATAGCAAAGTTACCATCAAAATGTGCTTGTATAACTACAGGGCTCTCTGGTACAGCAGGCCCTTGGGCTCTGAATGAGACTACCCTGTAAATGCAAATAAATCTTGAATAAATAAAGAAATAAATGAAAAGTTTTATGCAACAGGGCCCTGGCTGTACTAGAGAGGAAGAAGTAGACCAGGATTCCTCCCTCCTCACCCACTAGACTCGACTCCTTCTTGCTCTCTGTCTGCATCGGCTGCTCCAGGCTTCTCCATCGGGGATCTGACTCACGCGTTACCATGACACCATCTGTTTGCAATAATCGCGCTTTCTCGGATGTAATGTTCCTTTCTTCTTTCGACAGGAACGAAGAAAGGAAACGTGTCCCTTTTTGGCACAAAACAGCTGACTAGACCCGGCTGACGGTTTTAGCTCGTCGGCTGTCGGTTTATAGGGGAATGGAGGAGATGATGAAACTTTCCTTGTGCACCCAATGAGATGTTCTGAAAATAAACTTGGGTTTTAAGTGCAGAAAGAAGTGCATGTTCCTTTGAAAACATTAAAATCTAGGCGAAACATTTATGACACTTTAGTTATCAATATTCAACGAGGGGCGACACTTTTGATAAAGTCTTAAAAAGGAATATGATGCACCTCACGGTAAACAGTCATGGGCAACAACAGCAATGCAAGGCGGGAAACTACGGAGAGCCATAGTGGATTTCGCTGGAATTTAACACGCAAGCACTGAACGATACTAAGTTTGTAAAAGTTAATTGACCAGGAAATTGTCAATCTTCGTTTAACCAGGAAAGAAAATATGGATGCTTCTAGAGTAAAGATACTGTAATGCGCCTACGTTGGATATCTGTGTTGATCCTTCAAGGACTGCGGTATTGTTTGTCATATAATGTCATGAATGTGTACATGTATGTTGATGGATATTGAATGTTTGAGATAAGTAAACTAATGAAGATGTTTGCTTCCCCCTTCCCCACCCCGCTCTGACCTGCAGACTAAACGGCCGGAGCAGCATGGTCCAGCAGCTCCAGGACATCTTTGACGGGGGTGAGATGCCGGACTTCGACGCATACGGAGCCAGCTCGCACACGGTCGCCTCGCTGCTCAAACGTTTCTTCCAGTACCTCCCTGAGCCAATCATCCCATGGCGGCACTGTCGCTACTTCATCCCCGCCATGCAGCGACTGCAAGAGAACGAGGAAGAGGGTCGCAGGCAGCTGGTGGTCCAGCTCGCACTCCTACCCAAGGTCAACTACAACCTCCTCAAGTATCTATGTCGGTTCCTGCACGAGGTGCATAAGTTTGAAGCGCATAACAAGATGGGTCTAGGGAACCTTGCGAACATCTTCGCGCCGCATATCCTTCGGCCGCAGTTTGCGGAGGGGTCTTTCCTACTGGGGAGCACGGCGCTGAGCCTGCAGCTGGTGCACTACCTAATCAGGAACCAGGACAAGGTATTCCCACCCATCAGCACCATCCAGATGCACTGCGCAATGACCACCAAGGACTTCCTAGCGCACGAGAAGCTGGCCAAGGAGTGCGCGAAGAGGGCGTCCTTGCAGGACACCAAGTACCTGAACCCCACACCGCCACTGGCAGATGACGAGCCCGTCCCACGGCCCAGGAAAGCGCTCCGGCCAAGGGAAGTCACGCAGGAGGAAGAGGAAAGTGGCATGGCGCTCAACTACGTGAACGCGGACCTAACGGATGGTGACATTGAGAACGGACTCGATTGCTCCGTCCACAGTATATACGAAAACCTAGAGATCCCAACAAACTCCTCGCAGCATTCCGTCTCATTAATAGAGTCCCTGAAAACGCGGATATCGGAAGTGCCCGGCAAACCGAGGCCATATACCGAACACAAAGCGAAGCGCTATGGTGTCTCGTACCGCGACCCGGCGTCTATCATGTCTACCGCCTTCAACGGGCAGAAGGCCTCATCGTACACGAACGGCACCACGCACGGGAAGCTCTCGGCGAGTCCGCCCAAGGAGGACCCGTTACCGACCCGTGGGAAGAAACCCAAGGTGATGGCGAAAGGCGACGTCCACAGCCAGCAATCACTTGAACAGGCGACAACCTACCAGAACATCGAGCTGGGATCACCCAACGGCAAGGAGACGCGGCACACAAACGGCGACATCGTCATCAAACCGCTGCCGGAGATGCCGCCAAAGTATGGTGAGCACATCCACAACAGCGTGCCAAAGCTAGTTGGGGACTACTCCAACGATAGCCTGCCCTACGCCAACAACCTCAAGATCCCGCACCTGATCAATGGTGAGGTACATGGTCATGTGACTGGTCACATGTCGAGTCACGTGCAGGGTTTGCGGAACAAGCTGAGGCAGAAGGAGGATGAGCTGAGTAAGGTGCAGAAATCGATGGACAGGATGAAGAAGGAGATGGAATCCATGCGGCTCAAGGTCAACGTGGAGGTAAGGCAATATGCTGAAAGCTCCGTTCGCATTGGCGTGGTTTCTCCTGCCGCTTGCCATCTTGCCATTCCCATGGAGTCGTTCACATCATCATGCTTATTTTCCCGTCCCGGCTAAGCAAATTATCCTCTTGAAGGATTCCCAGCTCATCGGGGAAATAAGGGAAACTCATTTTGCTGTTTTTCCAGGCAGGGAAAAGTAGTATGAATTTGATAAAAATGCCTCAAATCAGGGAAAAGTCATGGAATTTTGTTTGGCCCAAAATTGAAAGTAGTCAGTCAGACTCCGTTATTTATTTTATTGCATCTTTTATTACGTAGAAGACATGTGAAACTGGACATAAGTTGAATCAATTATCATGGAAACTTGAGGCTTCATCGGTAATAATCAGGGAATGTTGTTTTCTTGTCATGCTGGGAACCCTGTCTGGACATGAACCAGATTTACTGCGGCGGAAAAACGCTGGTATCAAAGTGCCGGCGGTGAGCGACAGCGGCAAGCCACTTCCGTGTTTTTTTTTTAAACGCTTTCCTTGCAACGTAATGATATTCTGCATGTATGTATAACTGGACCAGATCTACGGTAGATGTAGACATAGTCTATACAGTATGTGGTATGTGTTGTATGTTGTCTTCGGATGACTCACCCCAGCTAACCTCAAATCACGCTATTTGTACTCCCAAACTAGTTTTCTTTGTGTTACCGTGACGTCAGACATAATAATCAATCCGATGCACGAATGGTCTTATAGACAAAGCCATGCTAACAATGGTCAAGATGATCGCAGCAACCCTGGCAAGCAAAGACTCACGTGACTTGTCTCTGTAGAAGAAGACAAGCACATGACGTGCCGATAAATATTGAACAGCTACGTAGTTTCTGCTGTACAGACTCATGGGTATCAGACCGACCGACCGCCTGGCTGACTGCTTGACTGACTGATTGATTGATTGACTGAACGGGTTCCACCACAAACGCTCCCAACGTCTCAAGAAACTGGAGGCCTGAGGTGGTCGCACTGATGTAACCACTAACATGACTAACATAATCGGAAGGCTATCTGGGGAAGGGAAAGCCGTCACGATTTGATTTAGGGTTGGAAATAATCACATATCTACACCTGTGAGTAACTCTCTCCAGTGGACATGGCTGACAGCAAGGATTCCTTTGTTTCAGATAAATCAGACTGATCAGTAGATTAAGACTATTTCTGGAGACGAAGGATGGTGATGAGGTGGGGATGGGACGAAAGACGGATTGCGCAAGATTTTTGTTTAACCGTATATGTGCCGCCGAGGCATTCTTGAACAATTAGTACATACAAATCCCATAGAGCAACAGTTAATCTGGAAAAGAAAGATTTAATCATGGAAATTACATGCTTAATCATTCATCTACCTTCAAAGCCTCCCACAGCCTACTTCTAATCCTTTACTCGTTGCCATATGGTGACGAAGGGGGCTTTACTCTTAATTGAGGCACGTTTGTACCGGTAATACACATCATTCCTATAGAGTAGCACTTTATCTTTTTAGAGAAAGAGTTTATCATCGAAGTTACATAGTTAATAATTCATCGACCCACAAAGCCTACTAATACTTGACCAGTTGCCATATTGGCTTTGAGTCGAGGAGAGTCACCTGTCATAGCATATACAATCTAATTTTAGACCTTAGTACATAGAGGTTGGTAAGGTTTTAGGTAAAATGAGACAACTGTTTTAAGAGAAGAGATTCTAGTGAGGATCTGGTCGTTGGTACCCTTTTCCCATAACATCTTTTGCAGCTTGGTATATCGGTAACCATGGTAACCATGGTGATAGAGGTCTTATAGGCCGAGTTCGGTCTGTCCCTCTATCGGGGGACCTTACCATGAGTCACCGCTCAGTCAACTGTTCGACATACCGACGAGCCTCACGTAAAAACAGAACATTTCGAGGGATTTGGCAACTTATCCAAATTCTTAATTTATACATTTATATACATGTATTACCTTTGAGAATTTTCCGCAGCAGTTACGCGCTCTTGTTTGATAATTGCAAAATAAATTTTAATTGCGCCCCTTTCCTTGGCTAGCCATCTGAAATTATTTTCGTAATAACTTAAAAGCAGTTTAACTTTTTAGGTGCCATTATTGTGTTTTTCACAAAATGATACACAGAAATTTTACAGAGCAACAGTTTGTTTGGCACGAAAAGCATAAGAAAAAAAGTATTTAAGGGAAAGAAGAAAGGGAGAGAGAGAGAGATGCTAGAGATATGTGTTTGATTTTGTGTTAAAACTGATTTCACCAACCCTTTTATTGGCCATGCACACATCACGCATTAACGTGGGAAGAAAATTGATAGAATGCTTTAATAATTTTGTGACACGCCATGATTGACTTAATACAATCTCTACCCTCTAATCATGCTAATGTACTTGTTGCATAACAAAATCTCAACGATGATTTTAAGAAGGAAGAGGGATGGTCATATTAGACTTACGTCGTTCGATCAATTGGCACGCCTACTACGTCCGGCGGGTCAAACACTTAACACGTGTCAGTCAGTCAGTGATACTGGTTAGTGGTCACACTCCTGGTTAGTGGCCAAAGTGTGACAAAGGAATGTAAAAATAAAATCCGTTTCTGAACCGAGGCTTCTTATATGACTAGGGCTAATAAACCATTGTCTCGAACCACAAACAGAAATAGGCGTGACGGATTTATAACCATGGTAACCACAAATGACACCCTGAGCTGGGTTGAGGCACAAGCCACACAGTGGTCACATGGGCCTTGGTGTGAAAAGTCTTTGTTAGGTACTAAGGTTTCCTTTCGACAACAATGTTGCCATAACAACTAAATCTGCACATGCGGACTGAACCTTTATTCTCTCTCCTGAAGAAAAGAATGGAAGAAAGGATCCTTCCACCCTATGTGTCCAGATTTAGTTGTGGTTGCAACAGTATATTAGAAAGATCAAGGCCACACACCACAGTGTAAAAGCTATTATAGGCGTATATGTTACATGACATGCATGTATCTACCAGGAAAACCGTTACACAAGTGGCTAGATGATTTTATCCCCGCAATCAAAAAGGAGCCCCTGAAACTAACAACAGAGTCTCTCTGCTCCTCATAGGAAATAATGCAATATATAGGTCAGGTCATCTCATGACATCAGGTTTGAGTAGTAGCCCCCGCAATATTCTCGTTTTTATTTCTTTTCTGTGGTCGGGCTACATACATGATTCATCATATATCGAGGGGTTGTAGGGAAGATTAGCACGTGGTGACGAGTGGTTAGCAGTATGCATGCGTCAGTGTCTGCAAATTAAATTTCGTGTGAATACTTCCCACCATCATTGGTACAGTCTACTGCATATAGTGATCGCGATATGAGTAGAAATCAGGGGATTG